>ML817941.1:19557-32705 GCA_009831015.1 Picea engelmannii
AGAGATAGATGTCACCATTCTAGCGAGTCTTTCTGCACTCTGTATTTTATAGTCTTTGTACATTTTCGCTCATTAATAGAAAATTGTGTATTACTGTATATCTGTGTTTATGGTTGCATCTCTGATACATTTATGTTATAATATTGGATATCCGAGATATCTCTATACGTTTCTTTATTATATCTGCGTTCTCATTTCGTGCCAAAAATAATCTGGATCAATGGTATCAAAGCAAGTTGCTCTTGATCATTTTTTTTCAGTGCATGTCCACGACAAGGTCTGAGTATAGAAATTTGGGTCTTGAGCTTGTCTCTCTTGAATAAAATCACTCTCGCACACCCAAGAAACCCTCCATGGCAAAAGAAAATAAAAATGAAGGAGCAGACGATTCTATCAATTTGTTGCTTGAGCAAGCTCTCACGCGACAGAGGGATGAAATGATGGAGAATTTTTCCCACATCCTTCAACACCTGTCGATAGAAACAAGTGAATCTTCATCAAATGACCACTTTGGAAGCACCTCTCCTTTCAAGGTACAGCTTAATTTTGATATTCCCATATTTGAAGGTTAGATAGATGCGGATGCCCTAGGCAAATGGTTAAATATGCTAGAAGGTTATTTATCTGTTCACCAATTTTCCGACAGGGAAAAGATCACCTTCGCACTCCTTAAAGCTCTCCCCCATGTCAAACATTGGTGGGAAACTTACTGGGATAAAAGTTCCATAGAAGAGTCTGGAATATATGGGGTTGATCCCACTTGGTATTTTTTTTTTGGACGCGGTAAAGGAATAGTATTACCCTATTGGAAACTATGAGGACCAATATATGATATGGAACACACTACGGCAAGAGAGGGGCCAAGAAGTTTTGGAGTTCACCAATACCTTCCATACCTTGCGCACCAAGATGGGTATCAAAGACTCTAAATGACATTTGGTTCTGAAATACCGTGGGGCTCTACACAGATACATCCAAACTGAAATGGATGTTTTGGACATCTCATCACTCAGTGTTGCTTATCGATATGTTGTTAAAATTGAGAAGAAATTTAAGCACCAGAAAAAATGGGAGTTCAGTTCTGTAAATCCGCAACAACTAAAGTATGGTAAAGGAGGCCCTAATAAGTAGACTCCTGAAAAGCAGTCCAAGCCATGGGAAAATAAGGGTCACAGGAAGATGAAGGAGGACACCGGAAAATGGTGTGATTTCCATAAAATCCCTTGGCACAACATCGATGAATGTCTCTCAAAACAGTCATTGGTGGCCGAAATCAAAGACACGGAGCCGAACCCTGATTCAGAATCTGAATCATAAAATACTGACAGAAGATAGATCATCGATGCAGACCCCACTGCTATTGTCACAACCACATCAATTCAACCAGAAGAAGCAACAGATCTTGAAGAGGGGAAGCACCTTTTTCATTCACAGATGTGGGTGAAAGGGACCCGACTGCATTTTATTGTTAATAGCAGAAGCCATAAGAACCTCATCTCAGTAGAGGTCGTCAAACAGTTAGTATTGTCAAAAACACCACACCCACAGCCATACAACATTGAGTGGCTTCACTAGAGATGAGATCTATGTGTCAGCCAGCAGTGTCGATTGTCATACGGCATCCAACCCTTCAAAGATGAGGTATTATGTGATGTTGCCCCACTATATTTCTGTGATGTTCTCTTGGGCCAACCATATATGTGGAAGTGCCATGCTATCTATGAGTCTCGACCCCGTAATGTAATTGTTACTCTAGGGGGTCATCTCTACAAGATAGCAGAAGTGGTTCCAACTACTGTCCCACCTAAACAGTTCCTCAAGGTAGTATCTCATACTACAAAATTTAGCTTCTTCACAATATGTTTAAAAGGTGAACAGAAGGATACTACAACCACTACAACCTTGGCCCAAGCACCTTCTATCCAACAAAAGCAGGTGGACAAGACTGCAGCAAAGCGCAAAGATTCCTTTTGCACACAAACATCTCATGTAGACAGATTGGTTAAAAAGTTCCAACCCTTCTAGCCACGGGTTCGTGAAAACCTTCAAAAAGCTAAGCAGCACAACTTTTCCAATAAGGCAAACAACTCATCAAGATGCAGATTCAACAAACTCTTTTCCCTCTCCCTTAGGCACTTAATGCAATGGAGACCATTGATTCCTAAGGAAGGAGGATTGATCCAGGTGGATATCGGTGGCCATCCACCTTTTCCAACTTGCTCAAAAGAAATTTCTGGCAATTTTGGCAATTAACTATTTTTAGCAGTTTTTAACTTGTGGGGCCATTTTGAGGGCCTAAATGAAGGTTTTTCGGGATCAAGCTTCTCAATGATAGCTAAAGGCTCTGATTGTGATCCTGATTTATGTAGGAACACAATGAAATACATAAATACACATAAACGCAGAGATGTAGCGGAAATAAGACTTCATTTCATTAATAACAAATGACTAAAAAATGCTTACAGAAAGAATGGAAATAAACTAGCTAGGGCGCTAGTAGCTTATCTCTGAGAAGAGATGTGGTGGCTACTGGCCTCTGAACTGCCTGTTACAATGAGGCTCGAAGGCATATATATTATTGAGAAACAATGGAAAACCCTAAACATCCAAAAACCTAACCCTAGGAGATGAAACGCCAGAATATGGGCCACGTTGGGGTAAATTGGTACATCAATTTCCCGGGGTCGTAACTTTGGCATACTATCTCCGTTTGATGCACATGATACATCGTTAGAAAGATCTATCTGAGGACTACATTGTTGATAGAGAATATCAAGTCTAAAACGGACTCATATTCGTCGGAGCATTCATGCCCAAAAAACATCGTTTAGGGCCTCAAAACAGCTTCGGAAGTTTAGGACCCGAAGAACTGCTAAAAATACTAAATTGTGCTACAATTAAGGAAACTGAAAAACTGAAAGAAACAATGGTGTGGGTCCAAGTGGAATAGGCAGGTGGCCACTAATATCCACCTGGATCAGTCCTCCCCCCTTAGGAAGCAATGGTCCCCATTGCGTTGAGTTCCTCCATGAGATGAGGAAACTTCTGTTGAACTTGGTCCCTGGTGAGCCACTTGCCCTGGTGAAGGAGTTGGCCTGTTTTGACAACTCGATATCGATGGATCCTCTATTGGCAAGTGTTCTTGATCTGTGTGTCCATAATTCGATCAGTTGTGGCTTGTTCCATGCAATCTGGGTTTAACTATGTTGGCATTGTCCCCTACAGCCTTGGTGATGGTGTATGGCCCATATCGGAGCGAGCAAATCTTGCGGTAGGGTCCAACGAGGCACTCCTGTTGCAAATGTAGCCACACTTTGTTGCCCACCTGGAAATTGTGTGGCACCCGATGTTGATCATGTTGTTGCTTGTACTTAGCATTAGCTCTGTCCAATATATCATGGACTTGTTGGCAGACGTGTTGAATGTGCTCAATGAAGTTGTTTGCCTTGTTAGCCTCAGACTGGACATGGGCTGAATCTACCCGAGTAGCCGCAAATGGCATGGCTACATCAATGGGACATAGTGGCTGGAATCCCAAGCCCACTTGAAAGGGGCTATGGCTAGTTGAGCTATGAAGAGCCCGATTGTAGCTATGTTGTACATAGGGGAGGCTCTCATCCCATATGCGTGGATTCTTTGAGTTGTACATGCACAGAATGTGTACAATCATCTGGTTGATGACCTCTGTCTGGCCATCAGTTTGTGGATGGAAAGATGTGGACTTGGTGAGCTTGGTGTCCAACATTGACCAGAGGCTGGACCAAAATGTACCGAGGAATCTGTTGTCCCGATCTGAGATGATAGACTGTGGGATCCCAAAGTGTACCCAAACTCGTTCAAAGAATAGTTTAGCAGTGGCTTCTGTTGTGATATTCTTCTTGCAGGCCATCATAATGGACATCTTCGAGAATCAGTCGACGACCACAAAAACACAGTCATTGCCATGCTTAGTAGAAGGAAGTCCTAACATGTAATCCATAGAGATGGATTCCTAAGGTTGACTGGGGGTAGGAAACGGAGTATAGAGGCCTTCCTTCTTGATGGTCGGTTTCGCAATGGCGCAAGCAGTTCAAGACTTGATGTACTTCTCGACATCCTATCGAAGGTTCAACCAATAGAAATACTTTTGCAGTACTGCCATGGTTTTCTCGACCCTGAAATTCTGAGTGACCCAACTGTAGTGCGCCTCCCAAATCATCTTGGCATGCTCGCTTGAAGGAACACAAAGGTGTCCCAGGTGACAAAGTAGGGCATCCTGGAGGTGAAAATTGGAAACTTGCTTACCCTCCAAGAGTGTATTGTATGTGTGGCCGAATTCCGGATCACTTGTGTAGAGAAGTGGCCAATTGGACTTCTTGTGCCCACAAGAGTTGAGCACAGTGGTTAGCACCATGATGGGTGGTCGACTGAGGTAGTCTGCAACATTATTGGTGCTGCCTTTCTTGTACTTAATGTTCAAATGAAACTGTTGCAAGTATGTGGACCACTTCTGATGGCGATCGTTATGCAACTTCCCTTGTGTCTGTATGAACTTTAGGGGTCGGTGGTCTATGTGGATGACCGTTTCCTTTCCCAAAATGTAATGCTTCCATTGCCGACAAGCCTGCACAATGGAATACATTTCTTTGTCATAAGTGGGATACTTCTGGACTGTTTCGGAAAGTGTCTCACTGTGATATGCCACTTGATGCCCATGTTGAGTAAGAACTACCCCAATGGCATAGCCAGAGGCATCTGTCTCGATCTCAAATGGTTGTTGCAAGTCTGGTAATGTGAGCACTGGTGCAGAGTAGAGGCGATGCTTCAACTCCTCAAACGCATTATGTTGAGATTCATACCAAAAGAATTTTTCTTTAGCTCCTCCCTTGGTGACTTGAGTCAAGGGCCAAGTGATATGAGATAATCCCAACACAAACCTATGGTAGAAATTGGCAAGACCTAAAAAGCTGCAGAGCTCTGTTGGGGTGGTTGGGGCTGGCCAATCCCGAATGACTTGGATCTTTGTTGGATCCACATGCACCCCCTGCTCATCAATAATGTATCCCAGATACTGAACCTGGGTCGTGCCAAAAGTGCATTTCTCCAAATTGGCACACAACTTGTGTTGTCGTAGTGTTTGGAGGACTTGTCGGATGTGGTGGAGGTGATCTTCCCAAGTCTGGTTGAAGATCGGAATGTCATCCAAGTACACCACTACAAATGAGTTGGTGAATGGCCGTAGGATGTCGTCCATTAGCCTCATGAAGGTTGCAGGGGAATTCGTCAATCCGAATGGCATGACCAACCATTTGAAAAGGCCCTCCTTGGATTTGAAGGCAGTCTTCCACACATCAGAGGGTTCGATTGGTACCTGGTGATACCCCGACTTCAAGTCGATCTTGCTGAAATATTTCTCCCCCTTGAGTTGGTCTAGAAGGTCATCAATCCGTGGGATCGGGTACCTATTCCAAATAGTGATCTTGTTCAGTGCCCGATAGTCAATGCAAAGTCTCCAAGTCCCATCCTTCTTCTGCACCAACATGATTGGGCTCCCACAGGGTGATGAACTCGGCTAGATGTGACCTTTCTGCAACAGCTCCTAAATCTACGTCTTGATTTCGTCATTCTCCAGAGTAGAGCACCGATAGATGGGTCCATTGGGCGGCGCACCTGGGGTCAGATCGATGGGGTGCTTGACCTAGCAATGTAGAGGCACCCCGGCAGGGGAGGTGAAGATGTCCTCATACTCCTCCACAACCCTATCCATCTGTTGTTTTCGTGCAGCGGGGATCTGTCTGGATGTCATGGCCACAGTCTTCCTCTTTCCCTCAGGGCGGATCATCAGGAAAACAAATTTCCCGGTTTTGGAAATGAGCTTACTGCATTGTTTTACAGTAAACAAAGAGATGGTGGTAGGCGATGCTATCTCCAGTATCCTATACAGCTTATTTCCCAAGGTGATAATAACAACACGAGGCCTGGACTCATACACAGCATGTCACTTCCACAAGTATGATTGGCCTAATAATACATCAGAAACATGAAGAGGAGCAATGTCACATAATACCTCATCCGTGAAGGGCTTGATGTTGTAGGGAAGGTGACATTGTTGGATGATGCGAAGGTCCCATCCTTGGTGCAACCACTCGATGGTGTATGGTTGTGGGTGTGTTATGGTCGGCAAGCCCAACCACTTCATGACCTCTACCGAGATGAGGTTCTTCTGGCTCCCGCTGTCAACAATGAGCTGCAATGGGGAACCCTTTACCCACATCTTGGAATGGAAGAGATGCTCTGCCTCCTCTGGATCTTCTAGTTCCTCCTTCTGGATCTTTGTGGTGGCAATGGTAGCATTGGAATCCGCATCGATAATCTTCTTCCCCCTGTCATTCCCCTTGTCAGGTTCTGATTCAGAGTCAGAACATGCATTCGATTCAGAAGCCTTCAACTCGGCTACCAGTGACTGCTTGGCCCAACACTCACTTGTGTTGTGAGTGGAGCTCTTATCGAACTCACACCACTTCCCCGTGTCCTTTTTTGGCTTCGTGGTGTTGTTCTTTGCTTGTGGCTTTGGCGGGTTATCCTGGGCCGCTCCGCCTTGGCTTGGTCCTTTGTTCTGCAGTTTGGTGGTACCTTTCCCTTGCTTCTGATTCGCAGACCCAAAGTCTCGCTTTTTTTGTTTTAACTTCTACTCAATCTTGGAAGCATATCGGTACACCACACCAAGCGAGGAGATGTCAAGGAACTCCATTTCCTCCTGAATGTATCTATGCAGACAACTATGGTACTTTAACACCAAATGTTTCTTTGAATCTTTGATACCCAACTTTGTGCGTAGGGTATGAAACATATTCGTCATCTCATGCACATCTTGGTCCCTTTGCTACCACATCGTAGTCCATTGTATGTATTTGTTCTCATAGCTCCCCACGGGATAATATTGTTCCTTGTTGGCGTCTCGGAAAGAATTCCAAGTGGGTGTGGCTGAGAACAGAGAGGGTTCCCCCTCTCCCTGTTGCTCCGAGTAGGTTTCCCACCAGTCCTTGACATGGGAGGAAGCTTTGAGGAGTGTTAAAATAATCCTTTCTCGATCAAAAAATTCATAAACGAGAAATATCCTTCTAACAGATTCAACCATCTATCTACGGCATCTGCATCTATTTGGCCCTCAAATATGGGAATGTCAAATTTTACTTGTACCTTAAAAGGAGTGGTGCCTCCAGAGTGTTTGTTGGATGTCGATGCGCCGCTAGTGGGAATCCATTGAAGAATCTGGGCAAAGTTGTCCATCATCTCATTCCTTTGTTTCTCGAGGGCCTCCTCGAGAAACATTTTGATAAGATCTCCTACTCCCTCATCTCTCTTTTCTTCCCCCATGGGTGGTCGTCGGGGTTTGCGAGACTGATCTTGCAAAGGTTCAACCAAATCGAGCCCGAACTCCTTATACCCCAACCTCGTTGGGGACATGCAAAGAAAGATCGAGAACGAGCAGACCGCTCTAATACCACTAATCCCGATTTATGTAGGAAAATAATGAAATACATAAATACACATAAACGCAGAGATGCAGTGGAAATAAGACTTCATTTCATTAATAACAAATGACTGAAAAATGCTTACAGACAGAATGGAAATAAACTAGCTAGGGTGCTGGTAGCTTATCCCTGAGAAGAGATGTGGCGGCTACTGGCCTCCGAACTGCCTGTTACAATGATGCTCGAAGGCCTATATATTACTGAGAAACAATGGAAAACCCTAAACATCCAAAAACCTAACCCTAGGAGATGAAACGCCAAAATATGGGCCCCGTTGGGGTAAATTGGTACATGAATTTCCCAGGGTCGTAACTTTGGCATACTATCTCTATTTGATGCACATGATACATCGTTAGAAAAATCTATCCGAGGACAACATTGTTGACGCGAATATTGAGTCCAGAACGGACTCATATTCACCGGAGCATTCATGCCCAAAAAACATCGTTTAGGGCCTCAAAACAGTTCCGGAAGTACGGGACCCGAAGAATTGCTAAAAATAGTAAATTGTGCTACAATTAAGGAAACTGAAAAACTAAAAGAAACAATGGTGTGGGTCCAAGTGGAATAGGCGGGTGGCCACCAATATCCACTTGGATCAGATTGGGCCCCCAAAATGAATCTCCTTGACGATACCTTTCCAACAAGATATTGTGCTCCCCAAACAAAGATTGTATGCCAAAGTTATGCTCCCAGGAAGTTGATACACCAAACTACCCAAAACGGGGTCCACAAAACTGTTGGTTTTTCATCGTCTAGGGTTAGAGTTTTGGATTTTATTTATGATAAAAAGGCCTTTGGAGCCTCATTGTAAAATCATCTTCTCATGGATGCGAGTGGCCGTCACATCTCTTCTCAAAGATATATCTCACCATTCTAGAGAGTCTTTCTGCGCTCTATATTTTACAATATTTGTACATTTTCGCTCATTAATAGAAAATTGTGTATTACTGTATATTTTTGTTTATAGTTTCATCTTTGATACATTTTTGTTATAATATTGGATATTCGAGATATCTCTGTACATTTCTTTATTATATCTCCTCTCTCATTTCATGCCAAAAATAATCTGGATCAGAGGTTGTCCAAGGATCTATTCTTGTTAACCATGTTTAAATCCCAGTTGTTCAATTTTTCACCAAGTGTTCTTTAACACTCCCACATGTACATGTACAATTTATAATTCATTGTTGATCAAGATTGATCACATTATATCCTTGTAAATTTTCTGGTGCTCCTACCAATCTAAACCCCTTTCATATTTATCAATCTCATATCTATGTCTCAATAATATAGAACTTAAATTTATACTATTTGTATCACCTTATCATTTCTTGCAGAAATTTAATCCTCGATGATCGATCACACTTGTGGATCGACTATTTGATCTCTATCTTCATAACCTCTCTCTGAAACATTTAAATTCTCCAATGTATCATATGGACTAAATTTCTTCACTTGAATAATGGACTAGATGGTTCGATATAATGGGAATTGAGTTATAAAGTCTTAATATGATTTGATTCAGCCTTTATGGGTCTCAAATTAACAATTTCCTCGGTCTCTTCTTTATACATTACTCTATTCCCTCATCCATTCAATCAAGAGCTCGAAACAAGGTTTTATATCAACAGGCGCTAACATATATCAAAAAAATTAAACCCTAGGCACTTACCTAGTCCTCTCATGACCCAAGCTATGATCAAGGGTTATTCATTCGTAAATTGTAAAGGAATTTTATGAAAACCACTTGAGTAAATGAGAAGAGACCAACCTTCGACATCTGGACTCCATAAAACATGTGGTTTTTACCTTCCACAAATCACCCTGAACTTATCCTTTGTGCATCTTTGCAATACGAGACAAATTTGTATTGTTCATCCTTTGTATTACAATCTTATGGTTGTTACTCTTCCACAATCTTCCAATGGGTTGACTTTACAATTTGATGGCTTAGGTTTATTCTCTTAATGAACTGATGGTTCATGTAGCTTGTCTATACAAATTTGATGATTTCCATTATCTCTGGCACTCTAGTGCATGACTTCTTATTCCTCTGCATGGATCATTGACCGTAAGCTTGATCAATGATCATAGAATCGATTCAACCATAGTTTCAAAGGAAAACAACTAAAATTATGTTCCAAAGGAGGGTTTCCACCGATATTACAAGGCCTGCAAATTCAACTCATCATCCAAAGACATGATTTTATTCATAGATTCTTTCCATATATAAGGGCTCTACGATCTTCATTTATTTGGAAGGATTATTCTCAATACCTAAACGGACCCCTCAATATATCATTGCATAAATGGAGAACTTATGAAACCATTCAATATGTATACCTATATTGTAGGGACGCCTAATTTCATAGAAATCAAAGAAAACAATTTAATAACTCACACTCGAAATAGAGTGTTTTCACTCCTTATATGAAAACTTTCTATACATAACCTTTACAAAGACCCTCTCTGCTCCATAGGCATCATTTGCATAATTTTGGCCTCTAAATGAACCTCCTGGCCTCTCTGGCCTTCTACATTCTCAATCCTCACCTACACACCAATCTTCTTTCAACCCATTAATGCCTCTTGGCTTACGGTTTTAGCAAAGAACTCTGAATCCAATTCTATTGCAGATCCTTAAAATTATCACTCAATCCCTATATCTAGGATCTCTAGATCCATAACATATTCTTGAGATCTCTAACTATCTCCTAAGATATCTCACTCATCCTAAGATTTCTCTAACCCTCACAAAACTCTCGAGATCCACATAAAAAATGGATTTGATTATATACATATCAATCCTTATACAAATATTGTAGGATTCCACCAAACATAGGAAAATTTAACAAAATATACATGAGGGAACCCACTCCCTTAGTAAACTCAAGACCCTTTAGGTCTCTTCAAAGTGACCAAGTTCAAGATGAAAAATTCTCCTACATCAGACTCCCAAGGAAAAAAAAAAATCATGATCTCTTTATCATGAGTTCCTTTGTTGAAGTCTTCCTGCATACCAAACTTTATGTTGTAGTTGTTTATCTGTTTTTTTACCTTTTTGTTGTTCTATTGCAATTTCCTTCAATTCTCCAGGATTCCAAACGTTATGTTGTTTTTTCCCACTTGCTTTGATGATGCAAAGCCTTTCAATCAACTGAACTCTGTTGTTGGTTGTTTTTTGTTGTATCTTCTCTTGGATGTTGTCCTCATCAATACCCACAATCCATCGATTTCCTTATCCATCTATGTCCTCGGGTGAATTTAATTTCTATCACTTCTCCTTCACTACTGCATATCCTCTTCTTGCACAAGAGTTATAAAACTCTTATCTAATGTCTACTTCATATTCGTCCTTCCATCTTTCTCCTCATTGTATTTTAAGACAATTTCTTCTTCCTCCAGCTCTGACTTCACATGTTGAATATGCAGTCTTTGGATTATTATATTCTCCTCCAAGAAATTCAACTTCTCATACAATTCAACAAAACCATATTGAATTGTATTTGTAACCTCCATGCAATATCCATCACTTGGGTCCTCCTCCAGCCACTCCTCCAAAAACTCCATCTCGTCTTTTGTATTTATGTCCTCTGGCACAAGATTGCCATTAAGAATTCCAATAGTTGGAACCTCCTTGAGCATGCCTTCATAAAGTGACTCTTCATCTTTTGTACTTTCACAATTTTTGTGAGGTGATGCTTCCTCATTTTCCTTTAGAACAGAACTTGAGGTCTCTCCGTCTTCAATTTCTTAATAAAACACTCCCTTTTCTCCCTTCATCTTTATGACAATTTTTTATGACTTTCCATCACCTTCATCCACAAACAAATTATTGTACATCGAAGCTTCAACTTCCTCTATTATGGCATCTTCCTTTCCAAATTTACCATATTTAATATCAATAAACACATGCTCAACAAAAAATGTCTCTATCTCAACCATATCTTCTAGGAGTCTCATTTCTTCATCAACATGCATAACCACATCATCCAATTTCTTGTCATCACCTGCCAAATTTGCAATCATACACAAAGTCTCAGAATAAAAAATATAAGGCTCCTCATTTGATGCCTCAATCATCATATCCCCATGTTGATCTAAACTAGTCCAATATTTCATAAGACTATCAAGAAATATCTCATCGGCATCTCTAGATTCCTCTTCACCAAAGAATACTCCTTGTTTAGGTCCACATATGCAAATTTCCTCTTCATACTCAATTTCTCTAAGTTCCTTTTTCAACTTGGCATACATCCTTTGCCTTAGCTTCATTTGCAATGAATTTCATCTCACCTTCTTCTTCTTCATTTCCATTCATATCTTTGGTCCTCCGCATACTTCTGTAACAACTCCTTTAGTACATTAAGATGTACTCTCAACTCAACCATTTCCCTATCAAATTTATCATCACTCATCTTCCTTATGCTAACTTCCTTGGAATTTATGTCCACATGATTTTGCCTTCTCTTGGAACCTTTAAAGTGACCATCATTAGTCATCCTTAACTCCTCCTATGGATTTTCCTTATCCACTTGTGAGTTGCAATAATCCTTTCCCATATCTGTAACAAGTCTACTACTTGTCACCAGTACCAAGTCATCCTCTTGGTATCTCCTGTTGGTTCTCTATAGTAGAACCTTTTCTTGAGCACTCCTTCTCATCAAATTCCAAATCTATTTGTCTTCTGCATATTCAACTTTTCACCTCTTCCTTTGAGAACTGTATTGTCCTCTTCTTCTTCACCAATTGTAATTTCCTATCGGGGTTTTGTCACAACTTATTTCACTAGAGAGCTCTGTTGACTCCCTCTTCTTATATCACATATTCACTTGTTGTAATGGTTGCTATCAACCTCCCTTCTCTTCTACCTCCAAACACAAATTCCTTATGACCAAAGTTGGCATTAAAAAATCTAATCAACACTTGGAAAGATATGTGCCAAGATCTCATCTTCAACATCCTTCCTTTGATCCATTTTTTGAATCAATCTCAGCCTCCCTGTACAATGCTTCTACATAAAATTGTTTTCAAAACCACACTTTCTCTAAACTCTCCTCTAAGAAAACCTCTCATAAAGAGCATAACAATCCTCTGAATCAACTAAATCTCCTGGTGGATACAAAATTTTGTTTCAGATATGTATTGTTCTTTAACTCTTCAAGAACACACCTATTCACATTTTCTTCCAAAATAAAACATGTCCTAGTTTCTTCCCAAAGAACGTACTTTCACATACATGTTCATCCCAAAAGCGCTTACTTTCTCTGATATCAAAATGATAGGCCCACTAGGGCCAATGCATATAAAATCAGAGTGTTCAATTAATTTCACTTGATGTAGAGACACCCCACTTGCTTTCCTTAATTCAAAAATAAACTCATAGGCATCTTCAAGTGATTTAGCTGATGTATAAGCCTACAAAGAGGTTTTCCAAGGATCTATTCTTGTTAATGTTGCTTAAATCCTAGTTGTTCAATTTTCCACCAAGTGTTCTTTAACACTCCCACATGTACACATATAATTTCTAATTCATTATTGATCATGATTGATCAGATTATATCCTTGTAAATTTTATTGTGCTCCTACTAGTCTAAACCCATTTCATATTTATCAATCTCATATCTATGT
>ML817941.1:44851-86492 GCA_009831015.1 Picea engelmannii
TTCTTTACTTTTGACCTTTTGATCAACAAGTTGGCCTCCACATCAACTGCAACCTTTTGCATTTCTTCAAGACTTACAATGTTCCTTTCTCTTAACTGAAATGTCATCTCAGGATCGAAGGCATCTGGGTAATGCAAGTGAGTTGATCCCGAGGGTGGCCTTATATCAGTAGGTATTGCATGATATACCTTATTGAATCTAGATGAAAACTGATGTATTGTCTCCCCGAGATTTCTTTTCAAGTGGTCATATTCTTCTAGGGTGCTTATCCATAAATAAATGTAGTCATTAAGATCGAGGAGAATATGAGCTATTGGATCACTCTATGTATATAACATATCCTGGCCATTGAATTACACAACTACAAATGCATACTAATGCATACTAAAGAAACACACTTTTACCTAAAGACTCTTTAGACCAAGTTGATTTTAACAAACTCCAAAGTGTCTAAATATCCTACCAGCTAGAACTCAAGATAGTCAAATTAACAAGCCTTATTCTTATTTGGTCCAAGAAAAATATCATCATGGGTGATGCACATTATCCTTATGAGTTTGAAATAGATGCAATGGATGTAAATATGCATGTTACAAATGCAGAGATGGATTCTAATAGATGTAGGAATCAAGTGACTAGGAGAATTCTAAGGGTGGAGTTATAAAGCTACATAGTAGACAATGAAAGGTTAATTAAATATCAGGAGGAATAGAGATAGTGGAATGAATCCATGATACAAACTCTAATAGACATAAAGAAAAAAAATTCATCATGGATATAATTAAAACAATTCTAGTTGAAGCAAGAATATATCTAGGAGTCATTCTCACAAAAGGTCCCATATTACAAGAAGAACCTCAAGAGATTGGAAATATACACCATCAAAATTCTATTATAGTGATTCATCTTATTTTAAGACTCATTTAGAAACTCAATATCTTCTACTCACATGAAGAAGAGAAACAATCCTTTTAGAGAGAACTCGCATGGAGAATTTTGAAAGGAAAAACCCCCTACATTTGATGGTGAAGTAAAATATGGATAGGAAGTTGAGGCTTTGATTATTGGAGTGAGGAAGTATTTCCAAGTCCATGATTCCTCTAGAAACATGAATTCCAAAATGGACATATTCAATTTAAATGGTAGGGATTCAGTTTGGTGGCAATAGATTAGGAAAATTAAGAAAAATAGTCAAAGAATGATTGTTTGGAACGGGTTCAAGAAGTACTTTAAGAAAAAGTATCTCTCTCATAGATACTATGATGGTATTTTGGAAAAATGTCCATAGATAAATATGAAAATAAGTTCTTGGAGTTCCTATTGTTGCAAATTTTCTCTCCTACAAATAGATGAGCACTCTCAGTGATTTGCCCAATATTAGTAATAGACTATGGATAGATTGCTAATGATTTCCTCTATATATGAAGTACACATAATCTAGTTATTATAAAAGAGGAAAGGGAAAAACATACCTTTTTTTGATGCTTGTCCTATATGTTTATTTGTTGATGCATCTCCTAGATCTTCTTGCTAAGTCGCCAGATGTGGGCCTTTCCTTCCTCTTTCCCTACATTTTCCCATACTCCACCTTTGTCCATT
This sequence comes from Picea engelmannii, assembly GCA_009831015.1. Lineage (NCBI taxonomy): Eukaryota > Viridiplantae > Streptophyta > Pinopsida > Pinales > Pinaceae > Picea > Picea engelmannii. The sequence continues at coordinate 46,451 of ML817941.1, forward strand.
CCACATTACTTTTCATATCATGCTTAGATGTGGGAAGTGGGAGTCTCATCCCTCACCCACTTGCAAAGTCTCAACGTTTTGACTTGGTGGAGGATCCCACGAGTTAATTTGGATGATGATGCAGGACACAGGGTGCTTGTTGTGCTGGGAAATGCTCCTACGGACTAGCACTTAGGGTTATATTATGCATGCAGATAAGACCAAAAGAATCCTACTTTCTACCGTCGTCCTAGACCTAATCCCCATTTCTTCTAAGAAAATACATGGTTAAACGAACATACCTTGTTCCAAACATTCGATGTCGATCCTTCTTCATGCTTGATCGCTTGCTAGCAACTATCCTCTCAAAACTGAACTGTGTACAAAACAAGCAACAAACTCTACATGCATTTGTTCTACAGATTAATGGGTTAGAGATTAGAACATATACTCACTAAACTATGAAGAACTCATATAGTGGGACGGGAAAAACATTTTTTTATTATTAACTTTAATGAATCAACTTACAATGTCGAGACCGGACACTGCTCCACGAACCTGATCCTGGGCTCCTCTTTAAATGTCCTCCAACTTATTTTCTTTGTATCTCTCTTTGCACAAGGATGGATAAAGGGTTGGGACAATGGGAAAGTGCAATTGGGTAGAGTTTCTTTACTCTTATTCTCCTCCTCCAAATGGGACCCCTAACCCTTCTTTTATAGGCTAGAACAAGCTAGGTATTTGGACGAACCCTCGATCATGCATGGCTGGGAGTTTCAGTTAACTCACCCAAAGCTGTGTGTTCCGTTGACAACTTTCCCTTTTTCGTGCTTTTGTAGGTACACGCAGGTTGTTTTAGGTCAACTAGCATGTACACACGTGTAGTAATGGAGTAGGGCGTGTGGGCCCTTATAAAAGAGGTTTTTTAAAGAGTTGTTCAGCAGTGCTTTGGAAAAGAAGGGATCTGAGATGCCCTGATGCCAGGTAAGTATGTATGATGCAAATTAGGGTTATAACAGATGCCCCCTAATGTGTGAGGTCAAAAGAGCATCTGATGGCCGAAATACATTACCAATCTTTACTGATGTGCCAAACAAGTGAGCCCAGGGACCGGGAACCGGGAGGCGCCATCTGCAAAATAACAAATGTCTCACCGAGACAGTCATACCCATGGTCGGGATAGAATAAACTCATGGCTACCAATCAAATACATTGTAGATCCATGTCATATCACTATATAAAGTGTAGTTGCGAAGAATACACAACGGACCTACATCTCGAAATCAAAAAGATATAAATGTAGAGTATCCATCTTCTCAGAAGCTGATAAGGCCTGATGGCTGGAGATAAGGTCTTCAAAGCTTGACCAACAACTTCAAAATCTTCAAAATTCGGATAGGAATGTAATATGAGTGTATGACGTCACTACCCAAAGGTCCTCGATGGATTGTCGGTCATGGACTAGAGAATCTTGATGATCAGACTGAAGGCTTCATTGATTTCGAACAAAGACTTGATTGGACATTCACGATGGCTAGGTATGAGGGCAAGAGACAAATTGCAGATGGGCCGAATCAGGCTTGGTAGAAACTTCCCTTGGACAATAGCATGACAAATGATGAGACTTAGGCAGCATGGCATTAATCATAAGTTTATGAAGCAGGACGCAATGCAAACTCTCTGTATGTTTGGAAGAATAACCAAATGGAGGAGGACACAACTCTATGTAGTGAGAATAGCTTCCAAAGGTCGTATTACATCCCATAGTTTGACGAACAAACGAACATATTTTCTTTATCGAAGGGCGACTCATTATGCTGCCAATAAAGAAAATACTTTTCCCTTCCTCTTTTTGGGGTATATTTTATTTTTTTGTCTTTTTTCAATAATTTTGGAAAAAGAATAAAAGAATGTTACGTTACAAAGGAGAATCGAGTGTCGCAAACATACTAGTTCCAAGCGCACGGAACATAGGGATGTTCAGGGCAAAGAGACATATGCAAGAAAAGGACACTCGGGAAAAATCCTCCAGGGGCCAAAGGTGTCAAGACGCAGAGGTAAAATGATACAGGGCTTGCGTATAAGGCATGCTTCAGATGGTTCATTTGAGAGCAACATGGAGCTGACATTAGGACAAAGACACATGTATGCAAATGCGATTAATAAGACACACAATGGTAACGTCCTTCGATGTAAGTTTAACGGGCCCAGAGAAGGTAAGCTCGGTGGTTTTTCATATTTAGAGAGTCTCAAAAAACATAAAAGGAGACTCCATTGGGGTACCTTTTTCGAACATAGTCTAGTCGGTTTGAAAAAGGGGTAAACTAGCACCGAAAAGACGTCTATTCAAAACCATTTTAACGAGTGTGATAAGGACAAGATCACTCAGCCATTTTTTCATTTTTAAGGAGTCTGAAAAAAACTTAACTATGGACTCCATCAGGAATGTTCTTCTGGACCAGTTTAATGAGTGTGAAAGAATAAGGTCACTCGACGATCTTTTCAATTTTAGGGAGTCTGAAAAGAGCTTAACTATGGACTTCGAGGGGGTTCCTTTTTCGTAAGTTTAGTCCCTCGGGCCCAAAAAAGGGGTAAAATTATAACCGAGGGTACTCTTCTAGAGAACTGAAGTTCCATAGAGTATACCTTTGTTCGTACAGTTGACCGTACGGACTGAAAAAGGGGTAAACTACCGCCGAACAAACATGACTTCAAATTTTAGCTTAACGAGTGTGAAAGGCCACAAGATCCCTCAGCAATATTTTCATGTTTAGAGGGTTCTAAAAGGGCTTAAAAGAAGACCCGTTATATCTTTTGGGAGTCTTGAGGGTGAGGTCAAGAGTGAAAAGGAATCACACAGATGAGGCTCAAACTCATAATCAGGAAAAACAACAAGGACTCCCGAGCTTACAGTGATTAGAGACAGCATGGATACCATAATGCAACCAGGATCTACGTAGGGCATCCATGTTCCGGTAAGCTCTACCACCAAGTCACGACACTTCTAAAGAAGCTATGATGGTTCTGTTTCTCAACCTAATGGGATTGATCCTATGGCAAAGGAAAAAGACAACGAGATACAAAATTCAGGGTAGAAACCTAACCTACATGCTCAAGTTGATGCTCAGAAAAATTTTCACGAACCGTCGAAAATTACCCAAAACTCCAAAAAACTGTCTCGATACCCGATCATATCCCTCCCATGCAACTCCTGAATCACTCTAAATGGTTTTTGGTTTAAACAAAATGATAAGGGAGGCCAAAAAAGTGCCAAAAAGAGGTCAAAAAGTCTATAAATAGACGTTGGCAGCTCATTATCACTATTGTTGATTTGGAAATTGACTCTAGAGCCAAAAGACCCCCTTTGATAAAAGTGGTGATTCTAGGAGCTACAGTGGATGAAATGAACTTCTGTCTGGACCAAGTAAGTACAAACTCTCCTATCTTGCATTTTAAGTCTTTCTTTTTTCTTTAGGTTTATTTTTTTGGGGGGGGCATCGACCTTTAAAAGGTCGGCTCTAGGTCCACACAAGTTGTCTCAGGACAGGCCGCATGTACATTCGGGCAGAGTAAACTCTGCACACGTGTACACGCGACTGTCACTATTACAGCCCGCATGGACCCCCTTATTGAATGAAAAAGGCTTAAAAATCAAGGGTTAACTCTCTTAAACCTTGGTGTTTTGCAGTATGTATGTCCACTAGAGAGAAAGAGAGCATGAAGAGGTTAGTGAGTTGGTCGGGGAAGACCCCAATGCTGTGGCTACCTTGATGCAATGTGGGTTACTCAAGTTTTTCCTATGTCCTTTTATGCGGGCAAAACCTCGGCTATTGAATGCCTTGGTTAAATACTGGCATTCAGATACAGAGGCATTCATGTTAGAGGGGCAGTCACTGGTGCCCACGACTGAGGACATTTATTTTTTGACTAGCATCTCCCGAAGAGGGGAACCAGTCAACTTCCAAACTTTTCCTTCGGGGCCGCATAACATAGCGGAATTGATAGGTCTATACTGTGAGGCTGATATAGACCGCTCGAGCTCACAGGTGCCCATAAGCAAGATTACAGACTTATTGCTATATGCGATAGTATTGTTTATTGGGCGAATCACTAGTTCTGCGGCTCTACATTAGGCATCCCGTGCACAGATGAATTGTGCATTCCAATGCTTAAATGCACAAATATTTGATTAGAGTACCACATTGCTTGAGTGTATGAAGAGGTAGTTGACAGATTGTCGTTTGCAGACACATAGGAACTTTGGGTTCGGGTCTGTTATGTGCTCATTTTTCTTTGAGAGAGTTTCGAGTTTTAGTCCTCGAGTAGTGGTACAAGGACATCAGGCCTCTCTTCCTGCTATCTGTAGATGGGTAGTAGTGCTGACAAGACAAGGTGGTGGAAGGACTAATGAGTACTTCGATGATGATTTCTTTGACTGGCTGTCGCGACAGATCTCAGTTATCGAGGATTACCCGTATGCAGAGATTGATTTTTTTAGGGATCCCGAGATACCCGTACCTCCTGGTGAGGAGCGAGGAGAGATGGGTAAGTCTCCATCATTGTTTTTTTTTTTTGTTAAACATATGTAATTTTTTGTTGTTTTTGTTATATATATCATTTTTTTTTATACCAAAGTATTTGACGGATATGTGTTCGTTGTGTGCAGATGTGGGACCAGTGCGACTCACTAACTATGCGAGGAATAGGCGTCGTCCTCGGCCAGGGGCCGCACCTACCGCTGCAGGGGGACCAACAGTAGCAGGAGATCTTCCAGCTGGGGAGGCTGAGAGGGTATTGAGACGAGTTGAGCGAAACTTTACTGCGCTCACTCACACGATCCCTATGGCATAGATTGAGGACCTGCCACCATCTATGCAGTTTCATGTAGTGGGGGCACCACGGACGTGGGTCCGGTTGTTTCGACGTTTAGTCAACGTTGTGGATCAGTATAACAGGTCCCATAAGCCCTGACCTTAGTTAGACATTTCACGTGCCACGAGCACTACTTGTATATATTTTTTGAGGTCATAAGCCTTGTGACTCGTTAGTGGTCATATTTTTGAGGCGCTTGCATCCATCTGTGTACTTTGGTTACTTTATGATATTATATATGGATTTTTATGTCTTTTGTATCTTATGGATCATGTGTGCAAAAAATGTATTTACATGTTTATGTGTCATATGTGTGCAAGATGCCAATCTAAAATTTGATTAGCTAGAGTATCTATAACTTGGTTTAATCTCCTAGGAACATGAAAATATGTAATATAATCAAAGTTTCGTTCTAAGAGACGTACCCTAAGGAATCGTCGATGTAAAGTCGAATCATGAACCCGGTATACTCTGTTTAACAGAGACACAACCAATTAAGCGTCGAGATAGACCCAGAGATGAGAGATACCAAATGACAAAGTGTCACGAAGCAACTCAATAACTGCACTATACTCGACGACATTGTTTGTGGTATCACCTAAGCATATACCTCTGAAAGATAATAACTGGCCTTGAGGTGTAAAGATTACCCAAGTTGTGGAGGCAAGCCTCTGAGTGTGCCAGCTAGCACCGTCTACATACCCAATGAACACCTCAGAATCACTTGACATCTGCCACAGTGATGAAAGATAACATTAACGACACGTCCATAACTCTAAAAGAAACTAGACAATAATAGTACAAAGACTATACATATGTTACAAAAAGTTACCCACAGTGACCTGCCTATGAGTAATACTTCTTGAGGTAGAGCCCATTTCTAGGCTCCGCCAAAGCATTCCCTTCAAAATCAACCAGACGATCAGCGCCCTTTTTTAAAACCTCTTTTATGATGAAAGGTCTGAACCACATGGGTTTGAATTTTCCTGCCCCCAGGGGGTCCTTATCTTGGTCATAGACCAGGACAAGGTCTCCTTCAGAGAAAATCCAAGGACGAACAGACCTATCATACTGACACTTGACTTTATGTTTGTGAGCCTCGTTGGCCAGGGCCGCATCACGATGCTTCTCATTGAGTTGCTCAAGGTATACTAACCGTTCTTCAAGTGGAGAAGTGTCTGGCAATAATTGTACTGCCAACTTTAGGGACGGGATCTAACATTTGATAGGCAAGACTGATTTCAGCCCGTATACGAGTTGAAAAGGTGAGAAACCAGTTGCAGTCTTGACAGACATTCGGTAGACCCATAATGCCAAGTAGACCCATAATGCCAAGTATAACATCAAATGCCAATTTGACTTGGCTGAGTTGATCGTTCGCTGTAGAATGGTCTTAAGAGTTTTGTTTACAGCTTCCACCTGACCATTTTCTTGGGGGTAGTAGAGTGATGAATGTTCTTGCCATAACCCAAGCTTTGATATTAACTCGGTCATCATCTGGTTCTGAAAGTGACTGCCATGGTCAGTGACAATCTCCCTCGAGACGTCGAACCTTGTTATTATCTGATTGAATAAAAAGAGAGCTACAGTCTCTCCATCATCTTTAAACGTTGGCATAGCTTCAAACCACTTTGTGAAGTAGTCTATAGCTGCGATGATATAGAAGTTCCCCCTTGCTGAAGGAGAGTTGCATGTAGTGTAATCAATCCCCCACTTGGTGAAGGGACCAATTGTGATGATAGGAAACATGGGAGCGGGATGTGCCCTCATCTTCCGAAAGAAGATTTGGCACAGGTGGCACTTCTTGACCAATTTTATACAATCTTTGATAAGTGTCGACCAGAAGTAACCTGCTCGTAGAATCTTTTGGGCTATTGCCAACCCAGACAAATGACCGCCACAAGCTCCGGTATGGAAATTGTTAAGAACGATAACTGCTTCTTTGTGAGTGAGACATTGGCGTAGGATGCAGTCTATACCTCTCTGATACAATGTATCATCGAGTGAGAAATAATTCTTAGCCTGATCGCATATGCGTCGATGCTCATCATGAGAAGCAGTGGTGGGGCACTTCAAAATCTGGAGATAGATAAGTATATCTCCATACCAGGGATCCGAAGAGGTGATCAAAAACATATCTCCTCTAATAGGTGACTCTTTGGGCAGAAGATCACCTGACTCAACCGGAAGTTCTGAAATAAGTTCTGCGAAGACCAGTGACTTTTTGGATTTTGCTGAAATGAAATCTAAGTCAAACTCCTGGAGGATGACTATCCATCTACTGATCTTTTCGCCTATTACCCGTCGTGTCAACATCTACTGAAATGGATTCACGACAACAATTACGGTGGTCTTGCAAAATAGAACATAATGATGGAACTGTTGGACAACATGGACTGCTACCAACGCAAGTTTTTCGATATGAGAATAATTGAGTTTCAATCCTATAAGGCCTCGACTCAAGTAATAGATGACATATTCTGAGAACAAGTCATCTTCCTGAACTAAGACCATGCCAATGGTTGACTCTGCTGCAGCCAGATATAATAAGAAATCCTTGTTATAGTTAGGTGGTCGGAGCAGAGGGGCAGTTGTCAGTGCATGTTTCAATGCGGCGAAAGAGCGTTGAAGGGCATCGTCCCAATAAAAAGGAATGTCTTTTTTGAGTAAGCGCATAAAGCCCTTGGTGATCTCGGCATAGTTAGCGATGAAGCATCTTAGAAAATTTTCCTTGCCCTGTAGACTCTGAAGTTGAAGGATTGTGCGTGGGGGGGGCAACTGAATTATTCCCTCAACCTTGAGGGGATTGACCATGATCCTTGTTGTTGACACTATGAAACCTAACAAACGTCCTGAAGTTACGCAAAAGCTGCATTTATTTGGATTCAAACGAATCCGGAAGTAGCGACAACGCTCAAAGATAAGTCACAGGTGTGTGGGATGATCCGTTCTCTTGCGAGATCGAGATGCTAAATCATCTAAATAGGCCTCGACTATATGCTTGAGGTCATGGAAAGCAAAAGACATGGCCCGCTGAAAGGTGGCTCCAACATTTTTTAGACCAAAAGGCATCTTACGATACGCGAATGTACCCCATGGACAGATGACTGATGTTTTGTGTTGGTCTTCGGGTTTGATTTGTATTTGGTTATATCCCAAAAAACCATCCATGAAAAAGAAGGCTTCACAACCCACACATTCATCAATTATTTGATCGATGAATGGTGTGGGAAAATTTTCTTTGGGATAGGCCTTGTTCAAATCACGGAAGTCTGTACATACACGAATTGTGCCTTGTTTTTTATTGACCGACACGGGGTTTGACACCCATTGGTTCAAATGGATAGGATAGATAAAACCAGCTTTTAGCAGTTTCTCAACCTCAACCTTAATGGTTGTTTCTTTCTTGGGGTTAACTGGATGAAGCTTTTGTTGGACAGGTTTGGTGTTTGGATACATTGTGATTTCATGTTCAACTATTTTTGGATCGATGCCTGGCATTTCCTCATAAGACCAGGCAAAAACGTCGCAGAATTCTTTAAAAAGATCTGTGTAGATTTGAATCTCCCTGGGGGAGCAGTCATCTCCGATGAAAACATTCTCCACGACGCCAGGTTTTCGGGAGATATTGATCGGTAAGGTTTCAGTGATAGTTTCCATATTACCCTCAGCATAAACCTCGTGTGTAGCTAAAGGATTAATAGGACAAAACCCATCTCCCGTGATAGTCAAGGTGAATTCTTCGGCTTCGATTCTGCTTAATTATGGGAGGAAGTATGATCTGTGATGAAGATCTTCCCAAGGTTTGTCCGGACTAGTCATTGCTTCAATTATAGCTTCATCAGAGGGAAAGACTAAGTCTATTGAATCAGTGTCAGTGAGAGAACTTTAAGCACAAATAAGCTCTAGAAGTGGATCAAAATCTTGTGCAGGAATTGGATCAGTGTTGGCTGAATCTTGCTAGACTAAAGAGTACGCTACTTCAGCTGTAGACAAGGGCATGGACATGCCCGTGTGCTTTGTCCCATCCATTGTGGTCGATGGGGAAGGAAGTAACCACGGATCATTGAAGTAAGTCGTGCAGAACGATGAAACATGAAAAATCTCAACCCTATGGTGACTGGATATAAATTTGATATCGCCTTGAGGGGGCGAGTAATCGAAGGTACCCATCAAACATGGGCACAAACCAACCCCTACATTGACCACACCTAGTTGAGGATTATCAATCATCAGGACCGTGGATGCCCCCAATGAAGGGTCAGGTCTGGAGAAAAACAAATGATCGATGGTCACAATCCGGCCCTCGTGTGGAAATAAGACCCAGAAAATTGTAGCAACCACAACTTGCATGGAATAAGTCCAACTCCTCCCTAACAAGAGGCTATAGTCGAGGGGCACATCGACTACCTCTACCTCGACACACACGGTCTTCCCTCCTAACTGCATTGGGAAAGAGGGAATGATACCATGTGGTCGGAACGAACGACCATTGAAAGAAGTAAGAAGAGTAGGTGACAGAGACAAAACAGGTTGGCCAACGGCTTTCCAACATGCCAATGACATAACGCATGTCGAGGTGCCCTCATCAACCACCGTTCAGAATATATTCTGAGTAAAATGTTTCGTGGGATAAGCCACTACTATCCGAAATGCTATGTGGTAAGGTAGATGAGGTTTTAGGTCAGTTGTATCCAGCATGATTGTACCCATATTACAAGCCTCGGTAGATCCTAAAGCGGTTAACAAGGCTTTCCTCTGGGAAGGGCAACTTTGGAGGACCTCCAAAGCAGACATCACACAAGGGGTTTGTGATAAATCTTATACCATAGAATAATTCTGGGTGGCCCTTGCATTTGGGTTGTGAGAAGATTTTTTGAACGCACCTTTGGGGATGCGTGTCATTGTTTCACCCAATGTCTTCTCAATCTGTAGAGGAAGAGATGGGAGTTCGGCTTCTTTGCCCTTCTCAGAAGTGCTTGGTTTACTATAGTCATGCGCTCTAGTCGATATAAAAGTATCCCCTTCACCATATATACATTCGCGGATGCGAGGTTGTTCGAAGATGGAGAGGGTCCTTGGCTGCCCCCTTCCCTGCTTGTAGAGGCTTGGGTTAGATTTTTCCCATGTTGAAATGGATTGGTTAACACAACAGACTGTTGCTACATCACAAACTTTTGGGCTTCTGCAAGCCGAGGACATATATGGGTCGGGTGGTATTTCGTGCACAAGTTGCATGGAAACCTCGCCTTTCTTTTCTTAGTGTTGTCCCCACTAGCATTATCGGTAGGCTTTTTATCCCCCTTACCCTTATTTCATTGTTTTTTCTTTCCTTCAGGCTGTTGGGTGGCCTTTGGATTAGCCGATTGCACTGTGTGTACATTCGATGTTTTGGTAGGGGGAGCAGCCAAAGAAGTAGTTTGGATGGCCACTGTGTGTTGTATAGACAACTGTTGCAACTGCTTCGTCAATTGCTCAGTGGGCTTTGTTTGTGTTGAACCAACAATACCATCGACATGTGGTCCATCTCTCTGTCTGGTTTTATCAAGTATTGAGCGTGGCGCATCTGGAAAGATCTCGTATAATAAACCGGACTGAAAATATATTAGCTCAAGTTGTTGAGCTCTCATGATGGCATCGTCTTCGGAAAATACCCCCGACGTCACGACGTCTTTGGATAACTATGGGACCAAAGACTTAAGGAACCACTCAAGAAGGAATGCTAGTGGGACTGGTACCTTAATTAAACTCTTTCGACATCTCCATTATCGGATGTGATCGGAGACATGGTCCTCTTTTGTTTGTGAGAAATTTGCCAGTAATTCGGTGACAACGTCGTATCTCACAAGTAACTGGAAATGGTTTAGAAAATCCATTGCCAGTTCGCCAAAGGAAGAGTATCTTGAGCGATCGAGCTCAATGTACCATTTCGCAGCACTCCCAATGAGAGTACGTTGAAACAATCGCAACTGTACGGAATCATCTTTCAACGAGTTAGATGAGCACCAAAGATGGAAGGTAGTCACATGATCTCTTGAATCTTCCTTAGGCTTGCCTTCAAACTTTGGGATGTCTGAAGGCAACTTCGTCGGCATAGGAGGCCAACGCGGATCATGACAGATAGGGTCATTCAACAACCTTGTCAAGTCTGGCAAATGAAAATTTGCCAGGAAAGGTAGTTTGGGTTGTTGGTGATAACCTGGGAAAAAGGGGCCTGGAGTTTGACTGGCACCAGGTTGCCAGGAAAAGTTCGACTGCTGGCCCAGTTTCTGGTAAAAACCATGGCCATGGCCAGCATATGGATTTTGCATGTGAGAAGATATCATCGGCTGATTTCCAAAATAGGACATAGATGGTTGGACATGCATTACATTCGAAGGACTTTGGGAAGGGTTGCCCCATGTTGGTCCCATGGGGATAGGCATAGTACTTTGTCCGGGGTTCCATTGATTGTGAAAAGAATTACCCCAGATTCACATTCCTGATGAAGGAATGGATCCCTGCCAAGAATTCCAAGGCCCTAATGCAGAAGAAGTTAATGGGTGTGCCCCCTATGCAGGAATAGTACCCTGCATAGGAATAGGTTGTTTGAAACCAGGGTTACCCCCATTTGGGAAAGTAGCTGACAAGAAGGCGTTGTTACCAAACACAATGAACAAAGAAAATGGTGTCGAACCTACCGACATATTATGTGAAGGTGGTCCTTGACTCCCCGCTCCAAGTAAACTATGGTGTGCAGGTGGCCCAACGGATTGTTGATGCGTGTCACCGAGCGAAGGGGACGAATGAGGTATATGACCTCCCCCATAAGGGAAAGCGTTAAAAGGAGCAGGAGTTCCCCCCATGTGTCCTTGCAGAGGAGCGTTAGAGCTCCCTACCCCCAGACCTGAAGTCTGTGAAGTGGAGTAAGAAAGTACAGAACTTGTACCTGAACTAGGCATCCCGTATGAGAATGGAGGGCATGTCGCACTTAGTGTGAAAGGGGTTGTGGCTGCCACCAGAGATGGGATCGGACCACTATACGATGTAGAGGCAGTCGAGATCATGGTGGCTCGGACTGGTGATGATGGGTTAGGAGGTGGAAACTCTCTTGTGGTGACAACCGTAGTGGGAATTGAAGAATTCCCAGAAGGAGTAACAACATTTGTTTCCATTGTTGTGTGTAACACTGTCTGGCACTCGTAAGGATGAATCAGTACGATGGTGTGTGATGAAAGATCAGTGGTGGAGGTTTCAACCAAACCAAAAGCTTTCGCTCCAAGGTCTAAAACAGTCAATTCCTCTGGATGTTGGTCGGGCACAATTTCTTGTGACTCGGTCACTTCAAAAGACCCTTGTTGGTCTAGCTTTCGCCTTAGTGGTGGCGAGGGTGGCTCCAGTGTAACCGGCGGCAGGCCAAGAAGCCTTCATGGCCGGCGGAGCTCATGATCCTCCACTATGTGAGAAGATCAAAGACACTCTAGGGCGTTCTAGTCATTCAAAAAAAACACACAAAAAAAATCTCTATAAGATAAAACAGGAAAACACTAAATTAATTGGAAGAACGGTTACAACAACCAACACTAGAGCAACTTACCGGTGCAAGTGCAACTCGAACATAGAAGCACCCTACAGGTATACTCTGCAAAGCGTGGTCCAATGTCTATCCTAGATACCATGGTATACCCCTGCAGTCACCTGTGTATGTGCCTAAAAAATATAGGCAACTAGGTTGCCAGCACGCGAACAGTCACCAGGCGGGTATAGTCAAAAGTCGGGTAGACCACAATGAGCAGAGTATCGAGCCTGAAACCTGTCAAGGGTATCAAGAGCAAGTGGTCTGGAAGACAACTGAGGACCTCGAACGAATTCAAGACCCACGAAGCTCCATGGCAAATGCAATCGACGAAATCCCAAGACAAACCCTCTATATGTGTTCTCTACTACGATTGGTCCAGCTTTTGAGGGGTTATCTCCGCTACCTTTCTGCACGTGACCTTGTGTTTATCCCTTGTGTTAGAGGGGAGTCCCAGATAACTTTCACGATACTATACTTGGACACTCCCTAACTCAGACTCCAATGTTTGATTTTAATGGCCTTGAAGAGTTTCCTCTCCAACCTAATCCAAGGCCCTAATCTTGAACTAGTTGGTTAACCCTACAAACATAAAAGTCTAAGGAATTTTAGATTTAGCATTAATTTTATGGCTTGTCTTATGTCAAAGGGTATGAAAGTGAAACTAGTGATGTTTGAAAGACGAAAGTAAAAATGATCAGAAAGATGGAAACAAAACCTTCACTTAACGCAAAATTTTCACCAACTTTTCAAATTTTATTTTATTTTTAATTCTAAGTAAACTCAAAGCAAGATTTCACTCGACTACGAGCTACTTACGATCTAAGTAAACTATCAATAACTTATGAAAGCAAAGACTTTTCCCTGGTTACTAATGCAAAACAACACTTTTCAACCAAATAAAGAAATGAAAGATTTTTTTTTTTATTTGAATGTTCACAAAGCAAAAAGGAAAAATATCAACAAGTCAAAAAAATAAGAAAAACTTATGGCCTAATCACAAATCACAAAGAATCACTTCAAGAAATCACACACTAGCAACTTAAAAAAGGACTCTCACACTTGTCTAAAAACCCTAAAGAAAAATTTGATGAAAAGTTTTAAATGAAAAAAGAAAGCTATGGCTGAGATCAAACCTAAGCTACTGACTGCTAGGACAGAGATTCAAAAAACCTGAGAGGTATAACTCTTGTCAAGGGAAAGGATCACTGCCTCACCCTCAACAAAAACTATCCTGAACAAGCACACTACTGATAATTCAACAACAAGCGTGTGGACGCGAGTTGTGTAGGGCCAGAGGGTCTGTACACGCATGTTGGCCTTATACAGGCCATGTGTATCTCTAAAACTTTGAAACAAATAAAAATAGACAATCCAAACTAGGAAAAGACCACTGATATTGAGAACCAGGATCTCTTGAAGGCTTAGATACTTTCTTTAACAGAGAAAAGAAAACAATGTAAGGAAAAAATTCATAAAACAAACCAATCTGAGATGACCCCTAGGATATAGATTGCAAACAACCAAGACTAGAAAGAGTTCCAGAAAACCCCTAACAATGACTGATTCTGACAGGGAAGAGGATGACTGCTTCAAAAATTTTCTAGAATCATACACGCTATTGTTATTTCTTTAGCTAGCATTTACACGCGGGCTGTAAGAAAGTAGGGCATGGGTACATGCGTGTGGACCTTATGCAGTCTGCATGTACCTCTGTGGGTCTCGAAAAAAAAACACAGTCAAGCAAAGAAACAGAGATAGCTGGTATGGAATACTAGAATCTATGTTACCTCAGACTTTGCAGAAACTTCAAAAGACAGGAAAAAAAACCAGTCTTTTAAAAATACCCAAAAATATTCCCAAGAACCCTAGAGACTTCCCCAGTATGGTCGCCAATTCTGTTGTGGTGGAAAATCCCCCTACGGACTAGCACTTAGGGTTATATTATGCATACAGATAAGACCAAAAGATTCCTACTTTATACTGTCGTCCCAGACCTAATCCCCATTTCTTCTAAGCAAATACATGGTTAAACGAACATACCTTGTTCCAAACGTTTGATGTTGATCCTTCTTCACGCTTGATCGCTTGCTAGCAACTATCCTCTCAAGACTGAACTGTGTACAAAACAAGCAACAAACTCTACATGCATTTGTTCTACAGATTAATGGGTTAGAGATTCAAACATATGCTCACTAAACTATGAAGAACTCATATAGTGGAACGGGAAAAGCATTTCTTATTATTAACTTTAATGAATCAACTTACAATGTCGAGACCGGCCACTTCTCTGTGAACCTGATCCTGGGCTCCTCTTCAAATGTCCTCCAAGTTCTTTGCTTTGTATCTCTCTTTGCACAAGGATGGCTAAAGGGTTGGGACAATGGGAATGTGCAATTGGGTAGAGTTTCTTTACTCTTACTCTCCTCCTCCAAATGGGATCCCTAACCCTTCTTTTATAGGCTAGAAGAATCTAGGTATTTGGACGAACCCTTGGTCACGCATGGCCGGGAGTTTCAGTTAACTCACCCAAAGCTGTGTGTTCTATCAGCAACTCTCCTTTGTTTGTACTTTTGTAGGTACACACGGGTTGTTTCAGGTCAGCTAGCATGTACACGCATGTAGTAATGGAGTAGGGTATGTGGGCCCTTATATAAGAGGTTTTTTAAAGAGTTGTTCAACAATGCTTTGGCAAAAAAGGGATCTAAGATGGCCCGATGCCAGGTAAGTATGTATGGTGCAATTAGGGTTATAATAGTTCTCCACATGTTTCATTTGCTCCCCTACTTGTGTATTTTTATAATTAGGATCTGCAGGATTACTAAAAGTTACTAAAAGTTACCTCTATTTTTTTAAATATTAATTATTAGTCCTTATATTTAAATGTATATAGGCCAAGGAATTGTTAGATCTTTGAGTTCTCTTTTTTACACTTTGAAAGGAATGGGCTAAGATGGAAAATTTACTTTAAAAAATGGAAACATTTCTCTACAAAAGAAGAAGATGGAAACATGTAGCCGCAAACACTTAAAAAAAGTAGATATCTAACACAAGTATAAAAACATTTTGAGCGATGCAAGATTGTTTGATCTTTAGGGATGGTTCTACATTAAATGCCCTTGGTTAAAAAAAATTGAACATCTTTCTCACAAGATTTTTGATAAATCAACAATGATTAGTTGTCAAATTATCTTCTTGTTTTTTCTTCTTTCTTCGCTTTTCTCCAAACTTCCTTCTATTGCCATATTTATCTCTTATGCCTTCTTCATCTCAAGATTTCTCTCCTTATATGTTCTCACCACCTTTTCTACCTCCTGTTGCTAAATCCCGATGCGCTCCACTCCCTCCCCTTCACCCGTCTTATGCTTCACCACTTTCTCTCCTATAATATCATCTACTTTATAGTATATTATTTACAACTCTTCTACTATGGGTTGCTCCTTTTCTCCAAGGCTATGTTCCACAAGGTCCTTCTTCAACTCAATTTTTTCAATGCAATTCCCCTCATCTCTATTGTTTTATTCCACTACAATAGTGCAATGGTGTTGTTTTTCCACCACTACTTTTACACATCCTAGAACTGGCTCAACATCTCCCTTCTAGTCTCTTACCTTCTTTTAGAGGGTACAATTTATATTTCTTACCATCTTTCACCACTTGGTAAGTATAATTGTTCATTTAAAACTAAATTTAAAATTCTATATTTATAAATTTTCATTTAAAAGTAAATTATTATTAGCATATATTTGTTTAATTCTAGATTTACTGCATGATATGGATCTAATTATGTGAGTTGTAGAAAACAAATAGTTGTATTACCCCAGTTTTGATCATTGGCATGCATTAAATCAAATTATCTAAATGTTGTAAATATGTGAATAATCATTCCTAGTGCAGAACTCAAGGCCAAGGTTGCACTAGTGAATGGATAGGCATGTATAATGTAAATATGCACATATGGACCATGTGTTAAGCTCGCCATGGTATAATCAAGCTATTTACAAATTAATGTTGGAATATAATATAATGGTCCAAGATGGTTGTGTAGATATTTAGAGAGGTTATGATTCCATTAGAGGGGAAGAGGAAAGGAGTTCTATGGGGAAGTAAATCCTCCATTTCCAAGTGTCAACCTTAAAACTAATCTCCTTTCCACCACGTGTGTTAAATGAATCCATCCACCTTCTTTGAATGATTAAAACCAATCATTGAAGGTATGTGAGAGGTTGGTGGAAAATTCCTCTCATATAGTTATGGAAACATGGGGCCAAGTAGTGTCCTTATAAACATTGTAAGAGTCCTACATTCCTAAAGTTATAAATAATGCCAACCATATTTTCACCAAAATATTTTATTTCCAATGACTAAGGAATTCATTCCAACACTCTCCCACATGGAGGCATTCATGCATGTTGTGTTCTTTGGCTATCCATGACAATCCTAGAATTTGACTTGAGATGAAAAGTGTGATGGTTATTATTGAGAATGAAGGTTTCAAAAGTTAGGAAACCATATCTCATTGTACATGTTTTACTCTTTCAATTATTGAGAAGCTAAGTATTTATCCAGTAGGAAAATCTCAGAAATCATACATCATAATGTACTCTTTCTGCACATATTGAAGAGCACTATAAGGGAAGGGTACTCTCAGGGAATGTTGAGAAAAAAGTGTACGCCTTTCTTATGTTGTGTGGGGTAATGGAATAGATTTCTTTGGATTTTTATGGCTGGATTAGATGCCTATAATGCTATGTGATGAGAAGATTAGTCAAGCATGTGAGTAAATAGGTTGGGTTGAGAGAGAGAGAGAGAGAGAGAGAGAGAGAAGATTGTAGTTGTTTCATTCACCTTGGTGGCCTTGTAGCCTAGCTTGGGGATGGTATCTACAACATATACCTACATTTGGGTGGATAAATTCTTACACGAACAATTTATTGGACCTTCTTTAATTAAAATATAAGTGTCTTATGTTGTCTATGAATATGCAAAATTTGTGCTTCTTTTTTATTATGAAATAATTGTATTATGCATGTTGTTGATGACTATGTTTATTGTTTCCACTAGATTGTTATTTTTCACACTTGCACATGCATCATATTGAACTGATTTGGCCTTTCCTAGGAGGCCTAATTAGTTGTTATTATGAATATTTAGCCTCTGTGGGTTGGAATTTGAAATCCTCCAGTCGTAGCCACATGTCCTATGGTTGGGAATACTAGATGGGGACATTACATTGTGGTATCAGAGAATAAAGTTACAAAATTGGGACTATAGGGGAAAAAATTAGAATCTATAGGAAGAACTTATAGGTTTCATGTCGAGTGTTTAGAAAAATTTCAATGAATAAAAGTAAATAAGGTCGTAATTAAAAACAAAATCAGGACTTGAAGCACCGGATTGTGTTCTTGATGGAGCATGTGAACTTGGTATGGAAGAAATATTGTTTATAAGAAATAATTGTTTAGGTTGACTACATGGTGAAGTTGGGAAGATTACAGAATTGTAAAAGAAAATGCCCAAATTCTACCAGATAATATAGGTAAAATTGCAAAGGATGGTATGAGTAAAGAATGATCAATGGTATGAAATTAAGCCTATAGATATGATGGTATTGTTTGATAGCCCCACCAGGGCCAATGCCTATAAAATAAGAGTGTTCAATTAATTTCACTTGATGTAGAGACACCCCACTTAGTATCCCTAATTCACAAATAAACTCATAGGTGGATTCAAATGATTTAGCTACTCTATAAGCGTACAAAGAGGTTGTCCAAGGATATATTCTTGTTAACCTTGCTTAATTCTTAGTTGTTCAATTTTTCACCAGATGTTATTTAGCACTCCAACATGTACACATACAATTTCTAATTCATTGCGGATCAAGATTCATTAGATTATATCCTTGTAAATTTTATGGTGCTCCTACCAGTATAAACCCCTCTCATATCTATCAATCTCATATCTCTGTCTCAATAATACAAAAATTAAATTTATACTATTTGTCTCGCCTTATCATTTCTTACAGAAATTTAATCCTCGATGGTCAATCACACTTATGGATCGATTATTCAATGTATGTCCTCATAACCTCTATATGGTTTACATTTACATTCTCCAATGTCTCATATGGACTGAATTTCTTCACTTGAATAATGGAATAGATGGTTCGATATAATGGGAATTGAGTTATAGAGTTTTAATATGACTTGATTCATCCTTTATGGGTCTTGAATTGACAATTTCCTCATTATCTTATTTATACATTACTCTATTCCCTCATACATTCAATCAAGAGCTTGAAACACATTTTTATATCAATAGGCGCTAACATATATCCATAAAATTAAACCCTAGGTACTTACCTAGTCCTCTCGTAACCTGAGCTATGACCAAGGGCTATTCATTCGCAAATGGTAAAGGCGGTTTATAAAACACACTTGAGGAAACACAAAGAGACCAACCTTCAACTTGTGGACTCCATAAAACATGTGTTTTTTACCTTTCACACATCACCTCGAACTTATCCTTCGTGCAAGTTTGCAATGCAAGACAAATCTGTATCGTTCATCCTCCTTATTACAATCTAATGTTTTTTAATGTTCCACGATCTCCCAATGGGTTGACCTTGCAATTTGATGGTTCAGGTTTATTCTCTTAATGATATGATGGTTTATATCGCTTGTCCATACAAATTTGATGATTTCCATTATCTTCGACACTCTAGTGAATGATTGTTTATTCCTTTGCATGGATAATTGACCGTAAGTTTGATCAATGATCATAGGATTGATTCAACCATAGTTTCAAAGGAAAACAACTTTAATTTTGTTCCAAAGGAGGGTTTCCACCGATATTACAAAACTTGCAAATTCAATTCATTATCCAGAGACATGATTTTACCCACAGATTCTTTGCATATATAAAGGCTCTACGATCTTCATTTCTTTGAAAGGATTATGCTGAGTACCTACACGATCCCCTCAATATATCATTGCATAAATGGATAAATTATGAAACCATTCAATATTTATAGCTAGATTACAGGGACACCTAATTTCATAGCAATCATAGAAAACAATTTAATAACTCACACTTGAAATAAAGTGTTTTCACCTCCTTATATACAAAATTTCTATACATAACCTTTACAAAGAGCCTCTTTGCTCCATAGGCCTGATTTTCATAATTTTGGCCTCTAAATGAACCTCTTGGCCCCTCACTACATTCTCAATCCTCACCTACACACCAATCTTCTTTGAACCCATTAATGCCTCTTGGCTTACAGATTTAACAAATAACTCTTAAACCAATTCTATTTCAAATCCTTAAACTTATCACTCAATCCCTATCTCTAGGATATCTAGATCCACAATATATTCTTGAAATCTCTAACTATATTCTAAGATCTCTCACTCATCCTAATATTTCTCTATCCCTCACAAAACTATAGAGATCCATCTAACAAATGGATTTAATTATATGCATATCAATCCTTATAAAAATATTCTAGGATTCCACCAAACATAGGAAAATTTAACAAAATATACACGAGGGAATCCGCTCCCTTAGTAAACTCAAGACCCCTTAGGTCTCTTCAATGTGACCAATTTCAGGAGGCAAAATGATCCTACATCAGACTCCCAAGGAACAAAAAGATTCATGATCTCTTGATCATGAGTTCTTTTGTTGAAGTCTTCCAAGATCCCAAACTTTATGTTGTAGTTGTCTATCTTCTTTGTTACCTTGTTGTTGTTCTATTGAAATAGCCTTCAATTCTCCAAGATTACAAACTTTATGTTGTTTTTTCCCACTTGCTTTGTTGATGCAAACTCTTTCAATCAGTTGAAATTTGTTGTTGGTGCTCCTACTAGTCTAAACCCCTTTCATATTTATCAGTCTCATATCTCTATCTCAATAATACAAAACTTAAATTTATATTATTTGTCTCACCTTATAATTTCTTGCAAAAAATTATCCTCAATGTTCGACCACACATTTGGATCGACTATTCCATCTGTGTCTTCATAACCTCTCTTTGGTTTACATTTGCATTATCCAATGTCTCATATGGACTGAATTTCTTCACTTGAATAATGGACTGGATGGTTTGATATAATGGGAATTGAGTTATGGAGTATTAATATGACTTGATTCATCCTTTATGGGTCACGAATTGACGATTTCCTTGGTCTCTGATTTATACATTACTATATTCCCTCATCCATTCAAACAAGATCTCGAAACAAGGTTTTATATCAACATGTGCTAACATATATCCACAAAATTAAAACCTAGGCACTTACCTAGTCCTCTCATGACCCAATCTATGACCAAGGACTATTCATTTTCAAATGGTAAAGGTGGTTTAGAAAAACCACTTGAGGAAACACGAAGAGCCCAACCTTCCACATGTGGACTCCATAAAATAGGTGGTTTTTACTTTTCACAAATCACCTCGAACTTATCCTTCATGTAGCTTTGCAATGCAAGAAATATTTGTACGGTTCATCCTCCTTATTACATACGATAGTTGTTACTCTTCCACAATCTCCCAATGGGTTGAATTTACAATCTGATGGCATGGGTTTTTTCTCTTAATGATCTGACAATTTCTATAGCTTTTCTATACAAATTTGATGATTTCCATTATCTTTGGCACTCTATTGCATGACCTCTTATTCATGTGCATGGATCATTGATTGTAACCTTGATCAATTATCATAGGATCGATTCAACCATAGTTTCAAAGGAAACAAACTCAATTTTGTTCCAAAGGAGGGTTTCCGTTGATATTACAAGACCTACAAATTCAACTCATCATCTAGAGATATGAAATATGAAAGGTCATGTCTCTTATGAAAGGGCACCCATGTGTATGTATATATATACAATCCCTCATCCTCATTGTAATATCATCTTATTCATTCTTATATAAGTATTATTAAATATATTTATTATCCTTAAATGGATTATTCTGTACTAGCCTATTTATATTAGATATTTACATAATGAACCAGCTTGGTTCACCACAGTGGTATCAGAGCTTTGTTGTTGATCTGGATTTTGGCCAACCATCATTTTCTCATAATTATTTCTGATCTGGTCTTTGACCACCAACTAGGCCCTTGTCCACTAAAATTTCCAGAGTTCGTGGAACTTTGGGTCGTTGACCACAATAGGCATTTGGTCATTCTCCATTGAAGAAAAAATAAGAAGGGGCAATTCTTGTGCATCTTTTAAGTCCAAGAAATTGAAAAATTTTTGTTAAAAGGATTTTGAACATTAAAATTTCAGAATTCCCTTGAAGAAGAAATATTTGACTGCAAGTGAGGTTTTACCACGATGAATAAAGTTAAAAGTTTGTGAAGACCAATCGGTGATAATAGTGATTAGAAAAAAAAAGAGGCAATTGCATTCAGGTTATCCGCCATTCCAAATCGTATCATCCTGTTCGTACCTCCGCCTCCAGACACATTCTTATTTTCTGTTGACCAATATAGTCGTACACCGATCGGTACGCACTATCACAACCATTGATTTCCATTCCACCAACTACAACTACATCCATTGTTGGACCATAGCCACGGGTTATGAGTTTATTGTTCACAACCACCACTGTAAACTACCAAAGGGGAATCATGCCATCCTTGAAAGCAAGGGTTGAATAATTAAAAAGGATCATGAGCCATACGACACACGTATCATTCCTAAATTAAAAGGATAGTTGGGTGAAAATTAAAAGAGTATAACTCAAATAATCAAGGGGGGAGTATCGAGTATTAAAGCCAAGCCAATGGATAAAGATATTAAAACTTAAAATAAGTATTAAATTACTTTAAAGTGAATATATACAGTGAGAGTTAAGAAAATGTATAAAAGAGTATTATGAAGTGGAAGGTGAAAAAACATTATAAAGCATAAGGAACATATCTTACATTAAAGTGAAGTAAATAATCAAGGATCTACTCAAAATATAAAGTGAAGAATACACAATTGCTTATATATAAACTTTTTATATAAATAAATAAAGATGAAAAAAGTTATAAGGGACTATTAAAATATCAATATAGTTCAAGACAAGAACCCTATAAACACTCAGTTTCACAAAAAATCGAATTAGGGTGGGCCAAAGCTTTTACAATTCGACAGTGCTACTCATTGATTAGAAGATCCCATCGACTCAGGTCCTCAACAATCACTAGTTCAAGAATGAAGAATCATGACACAATATTACAAGCTAGAGCAAGAGATAAGTCTTCCATAAGTATGCTTTGAGGACAAAGCATTTTTAAGGGGAAGACAATGTTATGAACATAAACATACATATAAATAGGTATAAATAGGTAGTAATTAATAATATAAATAATTGATGATTAATAATTAATTATGAAGAGACTTGACATATGAAAGGTCGTGTCTCTTATCAGAGGGCACCCTTGTGTAGGTATATATATATATACAAGCCCTCATCCTCATTGCAATATCATCTTATTCATTTTTATATAATTATTATTAAATATATTTATTATCCTTAAATGGATTTTTGTGTACTATCCTATCTATATTGGATATTTACATAGTGAACCAGCTTGGTTTACCACAATATATAAGGGCTCTATGATATTCATTTCTTTGGAAGGGTTATGCTCAGTACCTACACAATCCCCTCAATATATCGTTGCATAAATGAAGAACTTATGAAACTATTCAATCTTTATACCTAGATTAGAGGGACACCTAATTTCATAGAAATCACAGAAAACAATTTAATAACTCACACTCAAAACAAAGTGTGTTCACTCCTTATATAGAAACTTTATATACACAACCTTTACAAAGAGCCTCTCTGCTCCATAGGCATGATTTGCTTAATTTTGACCTCTAAATGAACCTCTTGGCCACTCTTGGTAATGAAATTTTGGTAGTGTGGAATAAGGGAAGGAATGAGAAAACCTAGTTGATCATGTAAACAAATTCCAAGGGGTTTGATGTAAAGATGAAAAAATAGGGAAAAATCCATTGTTCTGAGGCGCTTTTTGGGATCTTTTGAAACTATTAATGGAGGAAAATCAACTTAAAATGACAATTATTGAAAATTTTTCCAAGCCAACATTTGGATAATCTCATCAATTTAAACAACTTTGTCTTAGTGAAAATTTTATGCATCCTCACCATTTTAAATACAATAGCTTTTGAAAAAACTTTCTAAGCTTGGAAAAAGTGTGAAAATTGAAAATATGACAATTCCATATTGATGTAGAATTGGAGAATCACATCACTAAGATGAAGGGTGCTATATGACCACAATAATAATTTTTGTTTGTGCCTAATACAAATGTTTCTCCTTTTCTTTCATGTTTTTCCTCTAAAATCAGAGAAAGTTTCCAAAATATGGGTAGCTTCCAAAATACACGTAGTTTCCAAAATGAAAGGAAAATAAATTCTCACAAATTTTGGGGATTAAATGTATATAACAATTGGGATTGTATGAAATTTTTGAAGATACAATATTGTACCAGAGATAGTTAAAGGCTAGTGTTCGACAAAACAAGGTATTTCACATAGGATTAACACCTTCAGTAATCACTCACACAACCATATCAAAAATCAATACAATGATGTTTTTACATGGTTAAAACCCCCAAAGAGGGAAATAGTGCACGACCCCAACCTATGTGGCTACTTGAGGAAATATATTAATGCAAAAGAAAAATATTTTACAAGAGAGTTTCTCACAATTGATCATCAACAAATGACCCTCCATGCTCTTTAAATAGATATCATGGACCAATCGGGTGCTAAGCCATAGATAAATGTAGTCATTAAGATCAAGGAGAGTATGAGCTATTGGATCACTCTATGTATATAACATATCTTGGCTATCGGATTACATAACTACAAATGCATACTAATGCATACTAAAGAAACACGTGTTTACCTAAAGACTCTTTAGACCAAGTTAATTTTAACAAACTCCAAAGTGTTTAAATATCCTAACATCTAGAACTCAAGATAGTCGAATTAACAATCCTTAGTCTAATTTGGTTCAAGAAAACTATCATCATGGGTGATGCACATGATCCTTATGAGTTTGACATAGATGAAACGGATGTACATATGCATGTTACAAATGTAGATATGGATTCTAATAGATGTAGGAATCAAGTGACTAGGAGAATTCTAAGGGTGGAATGATAAAGCTACAGAGTAGACAACAAAATGCTAATTAAAGCTCAGGAGGAATAGAGATAGTTGTTCATGAATCCATGATACAAATTTTGATAGACATAAAGATAAAAATTCATCATGGATAGAATTAAAACGATTCTAGTAGAAGTAAGAATATCTCTAGTAGTCATTCTCACAAAAGGTTCCATATTATAAGAAGAACCTCAAGAGATTGGAAATATACACCATTAAAATTATCTTATAGTGAGTCATCTTATTTGAAGACTCATTTAGAAACTCAATATCTTGTACTCACATGAAGAAGAGGAACAATCCTTTTAGAGACAACTCGCATGGAG
Organism: Picea engelmannii; assembly: GCA_009831015.1. Taxonomy (NCBI): domain Eukaryota; kingdom Viridiplantae; phylum Streptophyta; class Pinopsida; order Pinales; family Pinaceae; genus Picea; species Picea engelmannii. The sequence goes on from ML817941.1 coordinate 71,384, forward strand.
AATTTTGAAAGGAAAACCCCCCTACATTTGATGGTGAAGTAAAATATGGACATGAAGTTGAGGCTTTGATTATTGGAATGAAGAAGTATTTCCAAGTCCATGATTTCTCTAGGAACGTGAAGTCCAAAATGGTCATATTCAATTTAAATGGTAGGGATTCAGTTTGGTGGCAGCATATTAGGAAAATTAAGAAAAATAGTCAAAGAATGATTGTTTGGAAGTGGTTCAAGAAGTACTTTAAGAAAAAGTATCTCTCTGATAGATACTATGATGGTAAAATAAAATACTTTCATGAGTTAAAGTTGGGGGAAATGACCATATATGAATATGAAAATAATTTCCTAGAGTTCCTATTGTTGCATATTTATCTCCCCTATAGATAGATGAACACTCTCACTGATCTTCCCAATATTAGTGACAAACTATGGATAGATTGTTAATGGTTTCCTCTAGATCTGAAGTACACACACTCTAGTTATGCTAAAGGAGGAAAGGGAAAAATGTACCTTTTCCTGATGGTTGTCCTATGGGTTTCTTTGGTGATGCATCTCCCAAAACTTCTTGCTAGCTCCTACAACCTGTCACCTGCACACAACACAACAACCAAACCCTTATAAAAAAACATTTAATCATAAAGTGGAAAATTATGTATCAAATCTAACCTACCTTGATAAAAATAAGATAGATATACCAATGTAATATATGCAAGACACATAGATGACACCAAATTGGAGGGGAATACCATAAATCTATATTAATCAATGGAAAAGTAAATCAAAAGATACCTTAAGACTTGTTTAAGCACTTGTCTAGCTCTGAGCTCCTTGAGACTTCCTTACTTATCCATCTCCAACAATGAGATATGAGCTATGAAAACTATAGAAATATATCCTTGGATATTTTGGAATCACAAACTTGTCTTTAATTGTCATGAGATTCATTTTTACCTATTGATTTGGCATTATTTTGTATATTGGTGGAGGAACTTCTACAAATAGGTTCAAATATTGGAACTTTATGAACATTAGGTCAGGAAAAAGTTCTAGAGCTCAAGATGCATCATTCCTAACCTATCCCAATCCAATATCCTTAAAATTACTCAATTCTAGAATATTCAAGAGGAGATCACTTGTTTCACAATGGGAAACTAGATGTTGAAATACTGGGAGGGGACGGGGGTGGGGTGAATCAGTATGAGCACTTTTTACCACTTTCAATCAAAATATTAAAACTTCAACTTTATCAGCGGTATATCATTTATTATTGCATCCAATATATCATGAGCATATAACATAAGGAGTACAAATCAACAACATCACATCATATACACATTACACCAGAATTTACGTGGAAACCCAAATGGGATAAAACAACAAAATGATTTATTCTATATATATATAGAGAGAGAGAGGGAGAGAGAGAGAGAATACATTCATATGAAGCACCAACTTCCAAATTCTCCATCACCAACTAGAAGGAGACACCAACCCCTTTATTTACATGCACTAACCTGAAGGAAGCACCAAATCCCTGAGTTCTCTGGCACCAACTAGAAGGAGGCTATGACCTCCTGATTTACAGACACCAACCTGAAGGAAGATCCAACTCCCTGAGTTCTATGGTAGCAACCAAAAGGAGGCTACAACCCCATTTCCTTTCCATGTCCTATCTCCCTGAAATATAAGTGTAGACTCACTATCACTACCACTGATACTATCACTATGAATGCCACCAATACATCAACCCACATGTCACTGTCACGGTCACATCAACCAACCTTTCACCATCACTGTCACATCAACCAACATGTCAATGTCACTGTCACATCAAATTGTGACTACCACTATCACAACAACCAACCTATCATTGTCACTGTCACATCAACATTACCATTTCCACATCAACCAACCTGTCACTGATGATCAACCAATCATCCGACCTTTCCCTGTCTCTATCACTGATATACCATCATCAACCAACTGATCCACTCACATGGATACAAAAACCATCACCAAACCATGTGCATCAACCATGTACACCAACCATCAACCATGTGTATCAATAATCAACCATGTACATGAACATGTATCAACCATGCACATCAACTTGTATCATACCATGTACATCAACCTACACCATCCATGCATCAATCATGCACATCAACCTGTACCATACCATGTGCATCAACCATGTACTAGAACCTGTACCATACCATGTACTAGATCCTGTACCATACCATGTACATCAACCATGTATTGTCTCATGCAGAAACCATATACCATACCATGTAACATATCTTGTACATCATAAGATATCATCAATGCTAATTTATTATTGCATCCAATACATCGTGATCATATAACCATAATCAATGAAAATCAACAATATCACATCATATACACAATACACCCGAATTTATGTGGAAACCCAAATGGGAGAAAACCATGGACTGCTTTCTTATATATATCAAGAATACATTCATAGGAAGCACCAACTTCCAAATTCTCCAACACCAAATGGAAGGAGGCACCAACCCCTTGATTTAAAACCACTAACCTTAAGGAAGCATGAACTCCTTGAGTTCTCCAGCACCAACCAGAAGGAGGCTACAACCCCCTGATTTACAAACACCAAACTGAAGGAAGCTCCAACTCCCTAAGTTCTCCGGCACCAACCAGAAGAAGGCTACAACCCCATTTCCTTTCCCCATCAGGCCACCCTAAAATATAAGTGTATAATCATGGTCACTACCAATGATACTATCACTGCCAATTTCACTAATACATCAACCAACCTATCATTGTTACAGTCACATAAACCAACCTGTCACCGTCATTTTCACATCAACTAACCTGTTACTGTCACTGTCACATCAACCTGTCATTGTCACTGTCACAACAAACTACTACTACCACTCTCACATCAACCAACTTGTCACTGTCATTGTCACATCAACCTGTGACTACCATTGTCCCATAAACCAACCTGTCACTGATGATCAACCAATCATCCAACCTGTCACTTTTTTTGTCTCTGTCTCTATCACTGATATACCATCATGAACTAATTGATACACTCACATGGATACAAAAACCATCACCAAACCATGTACATCAATCACCAACCATGTACATCAACATATATCAACCATGCATAAACCATGCATCAACCATGCACATCAAACTATACCATACCATGTACATCAACCTATACCATACCATGTACATCAACCTGCACCATCCATTCATCAACATGTACCATACCATTTACATCAACCTATACCATACCTTGTACATCAACTTGTACCATACCATGTACATTAACCATGTACCATCTCATTAATCAACCATGTACCATATCATGTACGTCATAATATATCGTCAATGAAGTGCCTCAATAATAACCAATATACATAAACCATGTACCAAGAGATACCATCAAACATGTGCCATATTACTCATATACCATACAAAAAACCATATGCCAAGTATCCAAGATGTTCCTCTAACAAATTCCAATAACATAAGCATCCAAGCAAGCACAGGCAGAGGCACTACCAGCAGCGAATCGAGACCAAGATGTTCCTCTAACAATGTATCATACCATCACCAAGGTGTACCATGCACAATCACTACCACGAAATGCCTCAAACATGTACCATGAAAACATAAGAATGATCCTTAAAACTAACACATAATCATACCTATGATCTTGTAGCTGACCTGATACACAATATTACAGACTAGAAGTTATAGAAAAAATGGAAAACCTTCCTGAATTTTAGCCTATTCTAGAGAGTGAACTTGTACAGAGTTCCCTGATATCAATATCTAATATCTGATTTTGAAACTCCCACAAAATATACTACAAACTGTTATCTTTCTACTACAAATGGTCTCATAAAAATTGGATCCTCTATAAAGAAGTTATGATTGTTTTACCCGGAACACATGTTTGCGACTAGTTACAGGACGAGCCAAAATGATCCAGGTGGATATCAGCATTATTGAGCCCCCAAAATGAATATCCTCGATGATACCTTTCCAACGAGCTATCATACGCCTAAAACGGAGATCATATGCAAAAGTTACGACCCCAGGAAGTTGATGTACTAACTTACCCAAACGGGGCCCACATGACTTCACTTCATCTCCCAGGGTTAGTTTTTTGGATGTCTAGGGTTTTTGGCATTCCTGTTTATTGTAAAAAAGGCATTCAAGGCCTCATTGTAATCATCTTCTTGTGAATGCGAGTAGCCGTCACTTCTCAGAGATAAGCTTCCACCATTCTAGCAAGTCTTTCACTCTGTATTTTTACAGTCTCTGTACATTTCTTTCATTAATAGAAATCATGTATTACTGTATCTCTGTGTTTATGGTTGCATCTCTAATATATTTCTGTTATATTATTGGATATACATGATATCTCTGTGCATTTCTTTATTATATCTCCGCTCTCATTTCGTGTCGAAAATAATCCGGATTAGTATTGATCCAGGTGGATATCGGTGGCCACCCACCTTTTCCAATTAGCTCAAAACAACTTTCTGACAATTTTGGCAATTTACTATTTTTAGCAGGTTTTAACTTTCGGGGCCATTTTGAGGGCCTATATGAAGGTTTTAAGAGATCGAGGTTCTCATTAATAGCCAAAAGCACGATTGAGCCCCCAAAATGAATCTCCTCAACGATACCTTTCCAACGAGCTATTATACGCCTAAAACAGAGATCGTATGCAAAAGTTGCAACCCCGGGAAGTTGATATACTAACTTACCCAAACAGGGCCCACATGACTTTTCATGCTTCATCTCCTAGGCTTAGGTTTTTGGATGTCTAGGGTTTTTGGCATTCCTGTTTATTGTAAAAAGGCCTTCAGAGCCTCATTGTAATCATCTTCTTGAGAATGCGAGTAGCCGTCACATCTCTTTTTAGAGATAAGCTGCCACCATTCTAGTGAGTCTTTCACTCTGTATTTTTACAGTCTGTGTACATTTATTTCATTAATAGAAATCGTGTATTATTGTATCTCTGTGTTTATGGTTGCATCTCTGATACATTTATGTTATATTATTGGATATTCGCGATATCTCTATGAATTTCTTTATTATATCTCCGCTCTCATTTCGTGCCGAAAATAATCCGAATCACAAAAACCCTATTTTTCACAGAGTGTATCTCCAAAAATACAATGATCCAAACGCTGAAATTTTTACCACAGGTACCTTGATATTTTTTCTCATCATCCTCCAATTTTTTCTATCTGATTCATTCTAGAAAAAAAATATAGTAAAAATGGTAAGATGACCTTTAAATAACATACCGTAGAACACATCATCACAAGACTTCATCCTCCCTTGGAATTTCTCCCTTCTTCACTTCATATTCCCTCTGAAATTTTCCTCAGATCTCCTTGGTTACCTCAAATAAGAATCACTTACTCACATAGAATATATTCAATATAATGTGTGTGTGTGAATGTACTTATGAGTGACTTCTTGAGGTGTATACATAATTTTTCCAAGTAACCTCTTTCCTTAACTTTAGGGATTCTTGAACTTTTTTGTTACAACCACTTTAACCTTTCATTAATGACTTGCAACCAATTAGGGGTTTCTTAACCCATCTTTGGGGATTCCAAATTCATGACCTAAGAATTCATCAACCGTGGCGAACTACGTGACATTCCACCTATTGTTGGAAATTACATGATAAGGATTATCCATCTATGAGAGTGTTACATGCATTTACACTATCCTTCATGTCCTTATTAATCAAACAACTTCAGGCTTCATGACCACACCTATGGGTTTCTTGTAGACTTATTCAAAGCATCTTCCAATGAGGGCCAGGCTTAGAGATACATCATAAGGGGATCACTTTGGAGACTTTTCCAAATACACCCATCGCATATGTTGACATTAATGACAACCACTACTTGTTGACATCAATGACAACCAATTGTCCAACAACATCAATGAAAAGCAATTGTCAAACACTAGAAACTAGTTGCATGTTGCAAGAGGTCAACTAATGACTGGTTGCATGTTAAAATATTTCAACTAGCGACCAGTCATTCCTTGCAATAGGGAAAGGGGTGACCATTAGAAAAATCATGGATTTTTTAGCGCTTGCAAGTACCTTTTAGCAGGATTACATTAGTAGGTCCATGATAAGGCCCAAGGTGACAAGTAGAGGTATAATAGATTCCCCCTAATGTGTGAGTTCAAAAGAGGAATTGATGATTGAAATGCATTACCAATTATACGTAGCATTGGAGTAAGGAAGGAGCACACAAGAAAATGAACCAATGAGTACTTGCAACAGTCATCAACCAAACATGTGTATAGATCATCCTAGAGGTAGGAATACCCATGCTCAGATCTAGAACAAAGCATGACCATGAACACAATACACTATGAATACATGAAATGATATGCAAGACAATGGCCTTGAAAAATTACATGGTGGATCCATGTCATCAAAAATATCATAGTCATGAGCAAATAAAATGTGGATGTATGTCACATTATACATTAGGAAGAAATTTTAGCAGCAATGAGAGTGCTAATGTGGTATTCAAAGTACTCATATAGTAGTGATATACTCCATCACAACTTGGGAGGGGTAGAAAAATGGAGTGACACCCCTCTAGGAACTATTGGAAATAATGTTGTCATTGATGTCAAATACAGGGGGAGACTGCTAGGGACAAATGGAATCATACCATACAGATAGAAGAAATGTCCATATTGTGAATCCGACCAGATAGAGGAAATAGAGAATGTGATGAGTTTTTTTGTACAAGGCTCTCTTTGTTTACCTTGAATCAAGAATGAGAGAAGCGAGATGACTATGCATTCAACACATTTTTTATCACAGTTTGAAGCTAAACAAGATGACTCTGTTAAAGGGAAATGGAGGAACAAAATCAAGGAAGTGGACATTTTTGTGGTGGAGTGATCAGGTTTTATTAAAGCTCAATGACCCATAGAAATCGCAGGCACAGAGAAACAATGAGGGAGTTAGAGGAGAACAGATTTAGACAACCAAATATGAAGTTGGAGGGTGTAGACAAATCTCAAGCATGTGTTGAAGACCTGAGAAGAAATAACCCTAGTAGGGGAGGTCTTGATGGCCCTTTTAACCAGATTGAAGAAAATATGAGAAAATTAAATATCCCACATTCATAAGGAAAAATGATTTCAATGGGTTTATAATGAAAAGGTGAAGTAACATAGTTTGAATGTGAATGGGAAAGTTGTGGAATTTTGCTCAAAGCGTTACCGTTTAGTCATGGGTCCCAACATATCATATCTCAGATACTGGAGTACTAGATATTTTATTGAAAACACATTGTTAATGTTTCTGGGGGCTTGATGGTTTGGTGTCTCGGTGGGACAATGGTCGATGCCACATTAGCACCACAACAATAGCCACATTGGTTCCACAATAGAAACCACTTCAGTGCCACATGTCAGGACACATAATTGTGTCGTGTCAACATAATGTCTGAATAGGATCGAAGGACTATACGACGTCATAGCCACGTCAATTTCATGTCATCCAGTACACATTGAACAGGTCCACATGGATACCATGTCATCTACCGCAACAGTATATCGACATATCAAATGTCAGGATAATGGAAGAGCATTGGTGTGTTGAAGTTATATGGTCCTGGTAGCTTGGTGGGATGATTGCCCTATAGCCAAGCATACCATATAAGGGAGAAAGTAAAGGTGCAAAGTTAAAATCATGGGGACCCAGTGGACCCGATGGGTCAATTTCCTAGTGACTCAATGGTTGGAACATGGAAGAAGAGATTCCATACTATATCGGAGTACTAGAGTGAAATTGAAGTGTTAAAAGAACCTAATGGGCTAGTGGTGATGCCACGTCAGCGCCATGAAAGTAGTCATGCATTGAGCCACATATCTTGTGCCACATTAGCATGATGCTAGATTAGAGAAATAATTAGTAGTTGCATTGAAAGGTCCTGGTGGGCCGATCTCCAAGTGGCATAATAGATAGGGAGAAACTATTGAGGTGCAAAGTTAAAATCTTGGGGGCTCACTGGCCTAGTAGTCCAGTTAATGTGATGGCCAAGACATAGAATATCAACAGAGGAGACATAATCATATGGAGGAATCATAGACATGGAATGAATTAAATCTTGATCATTTATCAATGTGAAGGATCAATGGCGAGGATCATATCGAAGGAGTGGCATGGAGTTGAAGAGGTAAGTTTGAAGCTCAGTGAGCACAGTGAGCCAATATACCAGATTAGAAGAGCACGTTCAAGGTGTTCTATTGAGGGACTGGTGGGTCGGTGACTTGATAGTCCTATTGGTCCTAATATATAGAAACTAGACCAATCAATGGTTGATATTTAATCAAGGATTAGATTGGAAACTTGTTGAGTGTCGAGGCCATGCTAAGTGTTCTAGTGGCAAGCGATTACAGATCTACAGTGGACATTTAATCTAATGGGTAATCAAATGACATTTAAGTGTTCAGGTCATGTTGCGTGTTTTGGTGGGTAGTGAGCAGATCAATGACCATGATCTAGTATATGGTGCATCAAACATTTGTTGAACGTTGATTATTTTGTTGTGGTCTATGAATTGATCGCATGCAAAACCAGGAGGAAATTAGAACTAGTTTCAAGAATTATTTTACAACCCAATTTTAAGGAGAGTATGAGGAGTTGGAGCCAACCCGATGAACATGAAATTTTGTATGTGGATAAAATATTAGTACATGGGATCGATATAAATAATGATTCCTTGATCATTTTGAAGTGTGCTTTGTTTTGGTGCAGATGGAAGAGAAGCATAGGCTCTGAGATTTTCAATTCCCAAGAATGAAAGAAGACGAAATGTAATCATCTAAGGGTTGTTAGGAGGTGCAAGGTCAAAGGAACATCTGAATTCATGCACTGGTGGAGAGTGTTGTGATAGAAAAGATAAAATAATGAGCTCCCAAATTGGCACCATTTTTTTCCTAATTCTATCACTATATTGGTAATATTTGTCCTCATCTTGACCATCATAACCCTTAGTTTTCCAAAGACATGACTTATAAATTCCACAAGGTATACGGGAATGAATTTCTAAGTTATTTCTTATTTATATGATGAATTTATGTATGAGTCTTAGTATTATTAAAGCATTAGTAATGCAAATGAATAGAATGTTGCTAACAATATCCTCACAGAATAGCCAAAGATAACATCACTACATAACTTTTCCATATCACGGTTATATGAAAAAGATAGAGTAATAAGCTTCGTTATGAATGGATCGAAAATCATAACCAACAGTGGCTCATGCTGCATGTGATGGATTTGGTGGTGGAATCAATGCTAAGAGGATTGGAGTCATACCTATCATTAACTCAAGATATACACAAATATTGGAACAAGGTGTTCCTCCACACAAGAAATCAATGGATTCTCTTACACGAGTAACCAAAAATCATGACCTTCTAGGAATATTGGCAAATAACAATTTCATCTAATCATAGTCTAATCATTAATTACCCACTAGGGTGCAATTAGAGGGGGAATTAAATGCATTTAACATAATATTTAATAAATGTAGAATGGATCATGTGGGGTCATCTACAGAGGAATATATTTTGATTCAGGAATTCATAGGTAGAATGAATACAACTTTCTAGTTACATAGGGATATAGGAAGACGTTTCAAGCATTAATTGTAACTTTAAATGAGGTTGTGATCACCTTTAGGATCGCAACACCCTATCTCTTCATGATATAATGAAATTGGGGATCATTCCTTGGACACATGAATTGTTTAAATTTTAGTTTCAATCTAGTTTTTAGTTTTGTTGTATTTTAATTAATGTACAATCCACCCTGAACTCTATAAATACAAGAGATAACAATTGTATTGTGGGGGATACACAATGTAGAAGATTCATATTTCAAGAATAAAATACAGATAGCTTATAATTTTGTTCTGCAACTTCTGAAATGGTCATTGTGAGTCTATTTATATCCTAGTTTAAACATTTTTCTATAGCAAATCCCATCATCTAGTTTTCTAGAGGGGGGCCACTCTAGAGAGAAGGAGTTGTGGATTTGTAGGTTACATGTTTTTAATTCTTGCTGCTTAATCTCTTGTTGTAGCATACAATCATATAGATTAATCTTTAATTGTTGTAGCTTAATATCTTGTTGTAGTATACATTGATGTACATTAATATTTAACTGTTGTATCTTAATATCTTGTTGTAGTATATAGTGTTGTAGGTTAATCTTTAATTGTTGTAGCTTAATCTCTTGTTGTGGAAAGTAATCTCTAATTGTTGTAGTATACATTCCTTCTTTTACATTTATTTGTTAATTCATGATCAAATGAAAATTGTAGACTTATGCATGATGAAAAGTAATAATAGCAATAGTCAAATGGATCATGGTAACATTATGCAATATCGCGAAGACCCAAGGACTAGTTAAAGTATCACAATCATTCATGATTTGTTTTTCGCAAGTGTGGTGTGTTTATTTTTTCACAAGTGTGGTGTGTTTTATTTTTTCGCAATGTCATTTCATTGAAGCACAATAGAAACCATAGTAAATATAGAACCTGGAGCCTACACATATAGTGCACGACATCTCACAAGTTTCTCTAGAACTTCGGGTTGATAAGTAAATGCACTGTCTCTTTTATTTCTCTTTCTCGGGTAATAAAGGATCTTGCCAAGTATTGTCATTAGGGGAATTGTAAGAGTCCTACATTCCCGAAGTCAAAAGTAATGGTAGCCATCTTTTCACCAAAAAAATTTCATTCCAATGACTAAGGAATCCATTCCATCACTATCCCACATGGATGCATTCATGTTTTTTAGGCTAGGTTCTGTGGTTATCCATGAGAAACTTGGAAATTGACTTGATATGAAAAGAATGATGGTTTTAGGTGAGCATGGACTTTAAACAAGTTAGGAAACCTTCACCCATTGTAGATTTGTTTCTCTTTGTATTCTTGAGAATCTAAGTATTGATCTCATAGGAAAATCTCAGAAATCATATAGTAGATTGGACTCTTTTTGTACACATTGAAGTGCTCTGTAAGGGAAGGGTACTCCATGGAACTTTTGAGTAGAGAAAGGGTAGACCTTTGTTGTGTTGTGTTTGGTAGTGGAATATATTTCCTTGGTTTTTTATGGATATATGAGCTACCTATCATGATATGTCGTGAGTAGATTGGCTAAGCATGAGAGTAAATGGCTAGGGTTGAGAGAGATAGAATCTTGTAATTGTTTCCTTCACCCTTGTGGCCTCATTTCCTAGTTTGGGGATGGTATATGCAGCAGATACCTATGGTTGGGTGGAAAATTTCTCTTACTAAGCCAATTTCTTGTACCTTTCTCAATTTAAAGATAAGTTTCTTATCGTTGTATATGAATATGAAAAAATGTGTTTGTTTTTTACTTATGAAAATCATTATATTGTGCATGTTGTGTGTGATTATGTTTCTTATTTCCACTACATTGTAGTTATTCACACTTTCATGCATATCATATTGAATTCTAACCCTTCCTAGGAGACTTAATTAGTTGGTATTGTGAATATTTGGCCTCTATGGGTTGAAATTTGGAATCATGTGGTCATAGCTACCTATCCTATGGTTGGGATTACTAAATGGGGATGTTACATTGGAATACAAAAACTTGAGTAAAGGGTTATACTTCAAGAGATTATATCCCTCTCCACAATTATAAATCTAGTGTTAATATTTCCTTAGGTTATTTTATATAAACATAAATTACTCAAGTTTAGTATGGATATGATCCTTGATATTGCTTTTAATATGAGGAGTAGCCATGATAAATCCAAAAGAGTTTGGGATAGATATAGCAAGGTCAAGATTAACTATTGTGATGTAAAACAAGAAAATCAATTTAATAATATAGACGATTCAATATTACACCTTATGCAATTTAAAGAATGATAATGAAATCATTAACAACATGAAGTTAAAATATTACAAAAAAATAATAATATCAATGTTATTTTGTTTGACCAAAACTATTTTTATAACAATATCACCTTAAAGAACAAAATGAATATGGTCAAAATTAGGCCCAATACTCATGACCTCCATAGTGAAAACCGTTGTTGGTCTTACCCAAATATATTTCAGGATGAACAAATTTTTAAAAGTTGTGATAAATAGAGGTTGAGGATGAACATGATTTTCTTTTAATATGCTCGACCCTTAACAATATAAGGCATAACTAAATACCCAATTTCATAACTTCATTTCTACCATGTTAAAATTAGAAATGAAATTTTAACTAATACATTAAACCTTATTGGTATTAGGGGACGATCATCATCATCATCATCATCAAAACATGTCAACTTTCATTATTATCATTATTTTTATTGTTATTGACCAACTTATACCACATAAATGTTATAAAAAATTGCAATTTACACTTGTTACTCACTTTGCCTATATAATTCTCATCTTGACACAGTGAAACTTATCACTTTTCTACAAATTAAAGTAGTCAATTTTTTGCATTTCAAATTTTCAACTCTTTTTTAAAAGAAAAGAAAAATCAACTTTTTAAATAGGCGTGTAAGATTTTTCTGATTAATCAAAGCCGATTCAAGAAAACTAGGCAATATATGATTCATAGAAAAGAGGGTAAGGTGCTACCAACTTTTGTTTATCAAAATTATAAAATTAAATATATTACTTTGATTTCTCATATTTTTTTTAGAGGATTGAACATATAGGAAATGATATTTTCAAGTTCCCTGTAATTTTTATGGATTAACTTGTTATGTATTTCAATTTTATTACAAATGTATTTTATTACAGATGTTTATTTCTAGGCCAAATATTCCAAGAAAAAGTGTTTTTAATCCTTTATTTATATCACCAATTTTATAAAATATTTAGTGGGAGAGAGTGGAAATTAAGAAATAATACACTATTGAAAATTAAAATAAATGGAAGAGTTTGTGACATCTATGGTATGAGTTATTAACTATTAATGCTAAGTATAACCTCGACCCCCACCCCTAGGTATATACCCATGTGACAAAGCATCAACCCCACATTGTCTAAGTAGGGAGGACAGGTATCCATCAATACAAATAATCATATTATATATACACTTCTTGTTTTATTTTAAAGTGAGATAGTCAGTATTGTTAATCACCCTTTTCAATATAAGTATGTAATTTTTATGTATTTTTAATTGTACATTTAAAATAGTGCATTCTGATTATTATTAACATGGATTTGTTTTAACTTTGGATTTATATATGAAGAAAGAGGGATCACATTTACTAATCCATGGGATCACAATTTTCTCGAATGTTCTTTTAGATTACAAAAATTTGAGGAAAGGCTTGAACTTCTAATGGACTTGATCCATATAGACATGATAAGTTTAGGATTGAAATTGATTTAAGATAGTTTATATAAACATAAAGTGCTCCCTATTATTGTTTCTAATATTAGGAGTCGCCATGATATGTCAAAAGAGGTTTACTAGAGATAATAATGATGGCTTAATTATTAGAGTGTAAAAGAAAAATTCAAATTACATCTTTATGATTATGAAGTTTAAATATAAGTCTTGAATGATAATGAAATCCTTAATAAGAAGAAGTTGAAATATAACAAAGATTTTATCAATCCTAATTTAGATGATCAATGCTATTTTTCTAATATTGTAAGCTTAAATAACAAAATAAATATGACCAAAACTCATAATATCCATATTTAATTTAATTCAATTTAAGATATTAATATCCACTAAAGGATGGACTGAAAGAAATAAAATATGTAAAGATAAAAAGGAGAATGTGAAAGCACATCCCAAGGAACAAAGAGCTTAAAAGAAGGAAAAAGAATAATAAAATAATTAGGAAGCATCAACACAACTAAATGGGGAACAATGAAGAAGCTCACAAAGAAGGTTCCCTCACTGCTCCATGTTGCTCTAAAGAAGCATTTGATTGATGTCATGCCATGGGATCCATTATATCTACGACACCTCGCAAGTCTATCTTGTGAGCTTGGAAGTTGGCCATGGGACCTCTTCCTACTAGTGTGAAAGGCTAGAAGTAGTAGGTAATCAATTTGGTGCATGTCAATATGGGAAAGTGACCTCTAGTAAGTCGTTGATGAAGGTTAAACGTCTCTCGAAGGAAGAGTGATAAGCATATGTGGTCCTCATAAGTCATGAGTGTCTCGAAGAACCAAGTGAATCCCCAAAAAGACAAAATAATCGTCCTCTAATTTTGCAATAGAGAGAACATTGAAATATAAGGTGGTTCTTAGTGTTAGGCTCTAAATAGAAAATATAGCAAATACAATGCTCTCTAAGAATATGGTGATCTATTTTATGCAAAGTTGGTGGAAGAAAACTCTAAGCTAAATAAGAAAGACCATCAAATTACAAGGTAAGTGGAGTTTGGAGTTTGGTATACCCCATAAATTTAATAAGTTGGTCACTACTAAAAAATGCAACTAATTTATAAAATTTGTAAAACAAAAAAAATTAAGGATAAACATTATTTCCTTTTAACATATCCTACATATAATAATATGAAACATATAGTTGTCAAATTCCCCTCAATATTAATAAAAAATAAAAAAATATAGTTTTGGGGGAAATTCGATAAGTTAAGATTAGATATGGTTGGCACTCGATAATAAAAGGGTTTTTGGAGGGATAAGTCTAAGAGGGAGATATAGTTTGTTGTTGGATTGTCCAAAGTTATTGGAAGTTATTCCAATTTGAAAATGGATAAACATGAAAATGAGAAAATGCATGGATATGTATCTTATTTAAATTTGGTAATTATGATATAAAATAAAACATAAAAATAAAATTCATTTCCACTATATTAAAATATAAAAATAAAATTTTAAATTTAATTCCCTCGGTGTGAACAATTTTTTTTAATCTTAAAAAATATTAACCTTGTAAATGGTAAACAGTATCGTTATCCTATAAACGTTTATCTACTTACTTACACCACACCACGTTAATATTAAAACAATTTATTAAACTCACGCCATTTATTCTTACTTCGGAAAGACGTAATGAAA
>ML817941.1:100795-114957 GCA_009831015.1 Picea engelmannii
CCACCATTCTAGCAAGTCTTTCACTCTGTATTTTTACAGTCTCTGTACATTTCTTTCATTAATAGAAATCATGTATTACTGTATCTCTGTGTTTATGGTTGCATCTCTAATATATTTCTGTTATATTATTGGATATACATGATATCTCTGTGCATTTCTTTATTATATCTCCGCTCTCATTTCGTGTCGAAAATAATCCGGATTAGTATTGATCCAGGTGGATATCGGTGGCCACCCACCTTTTCCAATTAGCTCAAAACAACTTTCTGACAATTTTGGCAATTTACTATTTTTAGCAGGTTTTAACTTTCGGGGCCATTTTGAGGGCCTATATGAAGGTTTTAAGAGATCGAGGTTCTCATTAATAGCCAAAAGCACGATTGAGCCCCCAAAATGAATCTCCTCAACGATACCTTTCCAACGAGCTATTATACGCCTAAAACAGAGATCGTATGCAAAAGTTGCAACCCCGGGAAGTTGATATACTAACTTACCCAAACAGGGCCCACATGACTTTTCATGCTTCATCTCCTAGGCTTAGGTTTTTGGATGTCTAGGGTTTTTGGCATTCCTGTTTATTGTAAAAAGGCCTTCAGAGCCTCATTGTAATCATCTTCTTGAGAATGCGAGTAGCCGTCACATCTCTTTTTAGAGATAAGCTGCCACCATTCTAGTGAGTCTTTCACTCTGTATTTTTACAGTCTGTGTACATTTATTTCATTAATAGAAATCGTGTATTATTGTATCTCTGTGTTTATGGTTGCATCTCTGATACATTTATGTTATATTATTGGATATTCGCGATATCTCTATGAATTTCTTTATTATATCTCCGCTCTCATTTCGTGCCGAAAATAATCCGAATCACAAAAACCCTATTTTTCACAGAGTGTATCTCCAAAAATACAATGATCCAAACGCTGAAATTTTTACCACAGGTACCTTGATATTTTTTCTCATCATCCTCCAATTTTTTCTATCTGATTCATTCTAGAAAAAAAATATAGTAAAAATGGTAAGATGACCTTTAAATAACATACCGTAGAACACATCATCACAAGACTTCATCCTCCCTTGGAATTTCTCCCTTCTTCACTTCATATTCCCTCTGAAATTTTCCTCAGATCTCCTTGGTTACCTCAAATAAGAATCACTTACTCACATAGAATATATTCAATATAATGTGTGTGTGTGAATGTACTTATGAGTGACTTCTTGAGGTGTATACATAATTTTTCCAAGTAACCTCTTTCCTTAACTTTAGGGATTCTTGAACTTTTTTGTTACAACCACTTTAACCTTTCATTAATGACTTGCAACCAATTAGGGGTTTCTTAACCCATCTTTGGGGATTCCAAATTCATGACCTAAGAATTCATCAACCGTGGCGAACTACGTGACATTCCACCTATTGTTGGAAATTACATGATAAGGATTATCCATCTATGAGAGTGTTACATGCATTTACACTATCCTTCATGTCCTTATTAATCAAACAACTTCAGGCTTCATGACCACACCTATGGGTTTCTTGTAGACTTATTCAAAGCATCTTCCAATGAGGGCCAGGCTTAGAGATACATCATAAGGGGATCACTTTGGAGACTTTTCCAAATACACCCATCGCATATGTTGACATTAATGACAACCACTACTTGTTGACATCAATGACAACCAATTGTCCAACAACATCAATGAAAAGCAATTGTCAAACACTAGAAACTAGTTGCATGTTGCAAGAGGTCAACTAATGACTGGTTGCATGTTAAAATATTTCAACTAGCGACCAGTCATTCCTTGCAATAGGGAAAGGGGTGACCATTAGAAAAATCATGGATTTTTTAGCGCTTGCAAGTACCTTTTAGCAGGATTACATTAGTAGGTCCATGATAAGGCCCAAGGTGACAAGTAGAGGTATAATAGATTCCCCCTAATGTGTGAGTTCAAAAGAGGAATTGATGATTGAAATGCATTACCAATTATACGTAGCATTGGAGTAAGGAAGGAGCACACAAGAAAATGAACCAATGAGTACTTGCAACAGTCATCAACCAAACATGTGTATAGATCATCCTAGAGGTAGGAATACCCATGCTCAGATCTAGAACAAAGCATGACCATGAACACAATACACTATGAATACATGAAATGATATGCAAGACAATGGCCTTGAAAAATTACATGGTGGATCCATGTCATCAAAAATATCATAGTCATGAGCAAATAAAATGTGGATGTATGTCACATTATACATTAGGAAGAAATTTTAGCAGCAATGAGAGTGCTAATGTGGTATTCAAAGTACTCATATAGTAGTGATATACTCCATCACAACTTGGGAGGGGTAGAAAAATGGAGTGACACCCCTCTAGGAACTATTGGAAATAATGTTGTCATTGATGTCAAATACAGGGGGAGACTGCTAGGGACAAATGGAATCATACCATACAGATAGAAGAAATGTCCATATTGTGAATCCGACCAGATAGAGGAAATAGAGAATGTGATGAGTTTTTTTGTACAAGGCTCTCTTTGTTTACCTTGAATCAAGAATGAGAGAAGCGAGATGACTATGCATTCAACACATTTTTTATCACAGTTTGAAGCTAAACAAGATGACTCTGTTAAAGGGAAATGGAGGAACAAAATCAAGGAAGTGGACATTTTTGTGGTGGAGTGATCAGGTTTTATTAAAGCTCAATGACCCATAGAAATCGCAGGCACAGAGAAACAATGAGGGAGTTAGAGGAGAACAGATTTAGACAACCAAATATGAAGTTGGAGGGTGTAGACAAATCTCAAGCATGTGTTGAAGACCTGAGAAGAAATAACCCTAGTAGGGGAGGTCTTGATGGCCCTTTTAACCAGATTGAAGAAAATATGAGAAAATTAAATATCCCACATTCATAAGGAAAAATGATTTCAATGGGTTTATAATGAAAAGGTGAAGTAACATAGTTTGAATGTGAATGGGAAAGTTGTGGAATTTTGCTCAAAGCGTTACCGTTTAGTCATGGGTCCCAACATATCATATCTCAGATACTGGAGTACTAGATATTTTATTGAAAACACATTGTTAATGTTTCTGGGGGCTTGATGGTTTGGTGTCTCGGTGGGACAATGGTCGATGCCACATTAGCACCACAACAATAGCCACATTGGTTCCACAATAGAAACCACTTCAGTGCCACATGTCAGGACACATAATTGTGTCGTGTCAACATAATGTCTGAATAGGATCGAAGGACTATACGACGTCATAGCCACGTCAATTTCATGTCATCCAGTACACATTGAACAGGTCCACATGGATACCATGTCATCTACCGCAACAGTATATCGACATATCAAATGTCAGGATAATGGAAGAGCATTGGTGTGTTGAAGTTATATGGTCCTGGTAGCTTGGTGGGATGATTGCCCTATAGCCAAGCATACCATATAAGGGAGAAAGTAAAGGTGCAAAGTTAAAATCATGGGGACCCAGTGGACCCGATGGGTCAATTTCCTAGTGACTCAATGGTTGGAACATGGAAGAAGAGATTCCATACTATATCGGAGTACTAGAGTGAAATTGAAGTGTTAAAAGAACCTAATGGGCTAGTGGTGATGCCACGTCAGCGCCATGAAAGTAGTCATGCATTGAGCCACATATCTTGTGCCACATTAGCATGATGCTAGATTAGAGAAATAATTAGTAGTTGCATTGAAAGGTCCTGGTGGGCCGATCTCCAAGTGGCATAATAGATAGGGAGAAACTATTGAGGTGCAAAGTTAAAATCTTGGGGGCTCACTGGCCTAGTAGTCCAGTTAATGTGATGGCCAAGACATAGAATATCAACAGAGGAGACATAATCATATGGAGGAATCATAGACATGGAATGAATTAAATCTTGATCATTTATCAATGTGAAGGATCAATGGCGAGGATCATATCGAAGGAGTGGCATGGAGTTGAAGAGGTAAGTTTGAAGCTCAGTGAGCACAGTGAGCCAATATACCAGATTAGAAGAGCACGTTCAAGGTGTTCTATTGAGGGACTGGTGGGTCGGTGACTTGATAGTCCTATTGGTCCTAATATATAGAAACTAGACCAATCAATGGTTGATATTTAATCAAGGATTAGATTGGAAACTTGTTGAGTGTCGAGGCCATGCTAAGTGTTCTAGTGGCAAGCGATTACAGATCTACAGTGGACATTTAATCTAATGGGTAATCAAATGACATTTAAGTGTTCAGGTCATGTTGCGTGTTTTGGTGGGTAGTGAGCAGATCAATGACCATGATCTAGTATATGGTGCATCAAACATTTGTTGAACGTTGATTATTTTGTTGTGGTCTATGAATTGATCGCATGCAAAACCAGGAGGAAATTAGAACTAGTTTCAAGAATTATTTTACAACCCAATTTTAAGGAGAGTATGAGGAGTTGGAGCCAACCCGATGAACATGAAATTTTGTATGTGGATAAAATATTAGTACATGGGATCGATATAAATAATGATTCCTTGATCATTTTGAAGTGTGCTTTGTTTTGGTGCAGATGGAAGAGAAGCATAGGCTCTGAGATTTTCAATTCCCAAGAATGAAAGAAGACGAAATGTAATCATCTAAGGGTTGTTAGGAGGTGCAAGGTCAAAGGAACATCTGAATTCATGCACTGGTGGAGAGTGTTGTGATAGAAAAGATAAAATAATGAGCTCCCAAATTGGCACCATTTTTTTCCTAATTCTATCACTATATTGGTAATATTTGTCCTCATCTTGACCATCATAACCCTTAGTTTTCCAAAGACATGACTTATAAATTCCACAAGGTATACGGGAATGAATTTCTAAGTTATTTCTTATTTATATGATGAATTTATGTATGAGTCTTAGTATTATTAAAGCATTAGTAATGCAAATGAATAGAATGTTGCTAACAATATCCTCACAGAATAGCCAAAGATAACATCACTACATAACTTTTCCATATCACGGTTATATGAAAAAGATAGAGTAATAAGCTTCGTTATGAATGGATCGAAAATCATAACCAACAGTGGCTCATGCTGCATGTGATGGATTTGGTGGTGGAATCAATGCTAAGAGGATTGGAGTCATACCTATCATTAACTCAAGATATACACAAATATTGGAACAAGGTGTTCCTCCACACAAGAAATCAATGGATTCTCTTACACGAGTAACCAAAAATCATGACCTTCTAGGAATATTGGCAAATAACAATTTCATCTAATCATAGTCTAATCATTAATTACCCACTAGGGTGCAATTAGAGGGGGAATTAAATGCATTTAACATAATATTTAATAAATGTAGAATGGATCATGTGGGGTCATCTACAGAGGAATATATTTTGATTCAGGAATTCATAGGTAGAATGAATACAACTTTCTAGTTACATAGGGATATAGGAAGACGTTTCAAGCATTAATTGTAACTTTAAATGAGGTTGTGATCACCTTTAGGATCGCAACACCCTATCTCTTCATGATATAATGAAATTGGGGATCATTCCTTGGACACATGAATTGTTTAAATTTTAGTTTCAATCTAGTTTTTAGTTTTGTTGTATTTTAATTAATGTACAATCCACCCTGAACTCTATAAATACAAGAGATAACAATTGTATTGTGGGGGATACACAATGTAGAAGATTCATATTTCAAGAATAAAATACAGATAGCTTATAATTTTGTTCTGCAACTTCTGAAATGGTCATTGTGAGTCTATTTATATCCTAGTTTAAACATTTTTCTATAGCAAATCCCATCATCTAGTTTTCTAGAGGGGGGCCACTCTAGAGAGAAGGAGTTGTGGATTTGTAGGTTACATGTTTTTAATTCTTGCTGCTTAATCTCTTGTTGTAGCATACAATCATATAGATTAATCTTTAATTGTTGTAGCTTAATATCTTGTTGTAGTATACATTGATGTACATTAATATTTAACTGTTGTATCTTAATATCTTGTTGTAGTATATAGTGTTGTAGGTTAATCTTTAATTGTTGTAGCTTAATCTCTTGTTGTGGAAAGTAATCTCTAATTGTTGTAGTATACATTCCTTCTTTTACATTTATTTGTTAATTCATGATCAAATGAAAATTGTAGACTTATGCATGATGAAAAGTAATAATAGCAATAGTCAAATGGATCATGGTAACATTATGCAATATCGCGAAGACCCAAGGACTAGTTAAAGTATCACAATCATTCATGATTTGTTTTTCGCAAGTGTGGTGTGTTTATTTTTTCACAAGTGTGGTGTGTTTTATTTTTTCGCAATGTCATTTCATTGAAGCACAATAGAAACCATAGTAAATATAGAACCTGGAGCCTACACATATAGTGCACGACATCTCACAAGTTTCTCTAGAACTTCGGGTTGATAAGTAAATGCACTGTCTCTTTTATTTCTCTTTCTCGGGTAATAAAGGATCTTGCCAAGTATTGTCATTAGGGGAATTGTAAGAGTCCTACATTCCCGAAGTCAAAAGTAATGGTAGCCATCTTTTCACCAAAAAAATTTCATTCCAATGACTAAGGAATCCATTCCATCACTATCCCACATGGATGCATTCATGTTTTTTAGGCTAGGTTCTGTGGTTATCCATGAGAAACTTGGAAATTGACTTGATATGAAAAGAATGATGGTTTTAGGTGAGCATGGACTTTAAACAAGTTAGGAAACCTTCACCCATTGTAGATTTGTTTCTCTTTGTATTCTTGAGAATCTAAGTATTGATCTCATAGGAAAATCTCAGAAATCATATAGTAGATTGGACTCTTTTTGTACACATTGAAGTGCTCTGTAAGGGAAGGGTACTCCATGGAACTTTTGAGTAGAGAAAGGGTAGACCTTTGTTGTGTTGTGTTTGGTAGTGGAATATATTTCCTTGGTTTTTTATGGATATATGAGCTACCTATCATGATATGTCGTGAGTAGATTGGCTAAGCATGAGAGTAAATGGCTAGGGTTGAGAGAGATAGAATCTTGTAATTGTTTCCTTCACCCTTGTGGCCTCATTTCCTAGTTTGGGGATGGTATATGCAGCAGATACCTATGGTTGGGTGGAAAATTTCTCTTACTAAGCCAATTTCTTGTACCTTTCTCAATTTAAAGATAAGTTTCTTATCGTTGTATATGAATATGAAAAAATGTGTTTGTTTTTTACTTATGAAAATCATTATATTGTGCATGTTGTGTGTGATTATGTTTCTTATTTCCACTACATTGTAGTTATTCACACTTTCATGCATATCATATTGAATTCTAACCCTTCCTAGGAGACTTAATTAGTTGGTATTGTGAATATTTGGCCTCTATGGGTTGAAATTTGGAATCATGTGGTCATAGCTACCTATCCTATGGTTGGGATTACTAAATGGGGATGTTACATTGGAATACAAAAACTTGAGTAAAGGGTTATACTTCAAGAGATTATATCCCTCTCCACAATTATAAATCTAGTGTTAATATTTCCTTAGGTTATTTTATATAAACATAAATTACTCAAGTTTAGTATGGATATGATCCTTGATATTGCTTTTAATATGAGGAGTAGCCATGATAAATCCAAAAGAGTTTGGGATAGATATAGCAAGGTCAAGATTAACTATTGTGATGTAAAACAAGAAAATCAATTTAATAATATAGACGATTCAATATTACACCTTATGCAATTTAAAGAATGATAATGAAATCATTAACAACATGAAGTTAAAATATTACAAAAAAATAATAATATCAATGTTATTTTGTTTGACCAAAACTATTTTTATAACAATATCACCTTAAAGAACAAAATGAATATGGTCAAAATTAGGCCCAATACTCATGACCTCCATAGTGAAAACCGTTGTTGGTCTTACCCAAATATATTTCAGGATGAACAAATTTTTAAAAGTTGTGATAAATAGAGGTTGAGGATGAACATGATTTTCTTTTAATATGCTCGACCCTTAACAATATAAGGCATAACTAAATACCCAATTTCATAACTTCATTTCTACCATGTTAAAATTAGAAATGAAATTTTAACTAATACATTAAACCTTATTGGTATTAGGGGACGATCATCATCATCATCATCATCAAAACATGTCAACTTTCATTATTATCATTATTTTTATTGTTATTGACCAACTTATACCACATAAATGTTATAAAAAATTGCAATTTACACTTGTTACTCACTTTGCCTATATAATTCTCATCTTGACACAGTGAAACTTATCACTTTTCTACAAATTAAAGTAGTCAATTTTTTGCATTTCAAATTTTCAACTCTTTTTTAAAAGAAAAGAAAAATCAACTTTTTAAATAGGCGTGTAAGATTTTTCTGATTAATCAAAGCCGATTCAAGAAAACTAGGCAATATATGATTCATAGAAAAGAGGGTAAGGTGCTACCAACTTTTGTTTATCAAAATTATAAAATTAAATATATTACTTTGATTTCTCATATTTTTTTTAGAGGATTGAACATATAGGAAATGATATTTTCAAGTTCCCTGTAATTTTTATGGATTAACTTGTTATGTATTTCAATTTTATTACAAATGTATTTTATTACAGATGTTTATTTCTAGGCCAAATATTCCAAGAAAAAGTGTTTTTAATCCTTTATTTATATCACCAATTTTATAAAATATTTAGTGGGAGAGAGTGGAAATTAAGAAATAATACACTATTGAAAATTAAAATAAATGGAAGAGTTTGTGACATCTATGGTATGAGTTATTAACTATTAATGCTAAGTATAACCTCGACCCCCACCCCTAGGTATATACCCATGTGACAAAGCATCAACCCCACATTGTCTAAGTAGGGAGGACAGGTATCCATCAATACAAATAATCATATTATATATACACTTCTTGTTTTATTTTAAAGTGAGATAGTCAGTATTGTTAATCACCCTTTTCAATATAAGTATGTAATTTTTATGTATTTTTAATTGTACATTTAAAATAGTGCATTCTGATTATTATTAACATGGATTTGTTTTAACTTTGGATTTATATATGAAGAAAGAGGGATCACATTTACTAATCCATGGGATCACAATTTTCTCGAATGTTCTTTTAGATTACAAAAATTTGAGGAAAGGCTTGAACTTCTAATGGACTTGATCCATATAGACATGATAAGTTTAGGATTGAAATTGATTTAAGATAGTTTATATAAACATAAAGTGCTCCCTATTATTGTTTCTAATATTAGGAGTCGCCATGATATGTCAAAAGAGGTTTACTAGAGATAATAATGATGGCTTAATTATTAGAGTGTAAAAGAAAAATTCAAATTACATCTTTATGATTATGAAGTTTAAATATAAGTCTTGAATGATAATGAAATCCTTAATAAGAAGAAGTTGAAATATAACAAAGATTTTATCAATCCTAATTTAGATGATCAATGCTATTTTTCTAATATTGTAAGCTTAAATAACAAAATAAATATGACCAAAACTCATAATATCCATATTTAATTTAATTCAATTTAAGATATTAATATCCACTAAAGGATGGACTGAAAGAAATAAAATATGTAAAGATAAAAAGGAGAATGTGAAAGCACATCCCAAGGAACAAAGAGCTTAAAAGAAGGAAAAAGAATAATAAAATAATTAGGAAGCATCAACACAACTAAATGGGGAACAATGAAGAAGCTCACAAAGAAGGTTCCCTCACTGCTCCATGTTGCTCTAAAGAAGCATTTGATTGATGTCATGCCATGGGATCCATTATATCTACGACACCTCGCAAGTCTATCTTGTGAGCTTGGAAGTTGGCCATGGGACCTCTTCCTACTAGTGTGAAAGGCTAGAAGTAGTAGGTAATCAATTTGGTGCATGTCAATATGGGAAAGTGACCTCTAGTAAGTCGTTGATGAAGGTTAAACGTCTCTCGAAGGAAGAGTGATAAGCATATGTGGTCCTCATAAGTCATGAGTGTCTCGAAGAACCAAGTGAATCCCCAAAAAGACAAAATAATCGTCCTCTAATTTTGCAATAGAGAGAACATTGAAATATAAGGTGGTTCTTAGTGTTAGGCTCTAAATAGAAAATATAGCAAATACAATGCTCTCTAAGAATATGGTGATCTATTTTATGCAAAGTTGGTGGAAGAAAACTCTAAGCTAAATAAGAAAGACCATCAAATTACAAGGTAAGTGGAGTTTGGAGTTTGGTATACCCCATAAATTTAATAAGTTGGTCACTACTAAAAAATGCAACTAATTTATAAAATTTGTAAAACAAAAAAAATTAAGGATAAACATTATTTCCTTTTAACATATCCTACATATAATAATATGAAACATATAGTTGTCAAATTCCCCTCAATATTAATAAAAAATAAAAAAATATAGTTTTGGGGGAAATTCGATAAGTTAAGATTAGATATGGTTGGCACTCGATAATAAAAGGGTTTTTGGAGGGATAAGTCTAAGAGGGAGATATAGTTTGTTGTTGGATTGTCCAAAGTTATTGGAAGTTATTCCAATTTGAAAATGGATAAACATGAAAATGAGAAAATGCATGGATATGTATCTTATTTAAATTTGGTAATTATGATATAAAATAAAACATAAAAATAAAATTCATTTCCACTATATTAAAATATAAAAATAAAATTTTAAATTTAATTCCCTCGGTGTGAACAATTTTTTTTAATCTTAAAAAATATTAACCTTGTAAATGGTAAACAGTATCGTTATCCTATAAACGTTTATCTACTTACTTACACCACACCACGTTAATATTAAAACAATTTATTAAACTCACGCCATTTATTCTTACTTCGGAAAGACGTAATGAAATTGGTCTACATTACACATAGCCTTATCTACTTGCACTCTCGAAGATCCAAATCCTTTGAGATTCAAAGGTGATAATCGAATCGCTGAATGATAG
This sequence comes from Picea engelmannii, assembly GCA_009831015.1. Lineage (NCBI taxonomy): Eukaryota > Viridiplantae > Streptophyta > Pinopsida > Pinales > Pinaceae > Picea > Picea engelmannii. The sequence goes on from ML817941.1 coordinate 111,719, forward strand.
AAGTGAATTGCGAGTGACCTCTCTTGAAGGCTGGGAAAAAAAGATTCAAAACTCTTAAGAACACTTTCGATAACACTCAATTCTTCCACATCTATCGAGAATATAACAAAGAAGCTGATTCACTTTCAAAGAAAGCATTAACGGAACGGGAAGGATACATCACACTTCACCTTTGAACTGATGGAGTAAAGGGACAACGTCGCCTCCTCAAGGTCTATTAACTCCATTTTCCGGTTCTCCTCTTTCAAATCAGAATTTCATGACTCTTGTAGAATCAGCGATCATCTCTAGCTCGGACATATCGAGTCTCCTATTGGTTGTTCACATCTTCTGTAAAAGCTTCTTTGTTTTGTAACAAGCCTTTTTGTTTGTCTTCAGATATTTTGTTGTATTTGCTGCAAAGTTTTGTCTGTATCCTTTCTGGATATTGCAGAACATTTTGGTTACTAAAAATTATATATCTTAATATAATCCGTGAAATTTTTCTTATGGAAAAAAAACGTAATGAAACTGGTCACTTTTCTACATTTAGAATTAGGAACACATTTTAATAGCAAAAACTTTTTCTTGATATGCAAGTAAAGCGCGTCAACTTTATTACTGATTCAAAGTCACAAGTCAAGTTATGGGAAATATGCATCCGCTCAGTGCTATGTATATACATCTTCACAAAATTAAAATCTGAGTCCACAAAGAAAGATCGCAAGTAATACTGACATCTTCACAAAATCAAAATCCAAGTAAGAAGGACATATAAAAATAAATTAAATATTTGCATTAGAGTATTACTTGATTAAAATGTATGATTAAAATTTTCAAAATCCAAGTAACAAGGACATATAAAAATAAATTAAATATTTGCATTAGAGTATTACTTGATTAAAATGTATGATTAAAATTTTCAAAGAGGGAAATATTACATGTTTTATGCACTATTTAATGTAAAAGGAAAAAAAATTATCTGAGTTTCTCACAATCAATCATCAATAAATGAGTTTTTATGCTTTTATAGAAATAATAAACCAATTGAATGTTAAGCCATTGATCAATATCAATATTGAGGAGAATAATATATTTGTTTTAAGAAGTTAAATATATTTTACAGTGCAGTATTAAAGATCTTTATCATTCCTTCCCTATTTAATAGTTTAATATGAAGTTCACACAAAAAAAAAAATTTAAACATTCATTATAAATAAAATATTTTAGTATTTATTTTAAATAAAATATTTCAAAATAAATTTTATAGAAAATTTATTAAAATTTAAAACATATTTTATTTTAATATTCATTCTAATTAAAATATTTTAATATATCAATTTTAAAATAAATATTTTGGTCTTTATATTTTTATATATAATAATTAATATTAATTTTTTTAATATTTCTAATAATTGATATTAATTATGCCTAAGACATTTTTTAGTGTTAAGTTTTTTAGAAAAACTATTAACTGGTTGACAGGTTTTCTAAAACCATATTTTTTATCTTTTCATAATAAAACTATCTATACACAAACCACCTCCTTTTCCTTGGATCAAACTCTGAATACCACACAAACCACCTCCTTTGCCTTGGATCGAACTCTGAATACCACACAAACCACCTCCTTTGCCTTGGATCAAACTCTGAATACCACTTCAGTTGTCAAAGTTATCTATCCACCTATCCCTGTTGTCACTTTTTGTCTGTCAGGTCTCATTTGATGTCTATCAGATTTCTGCAAGATCTGAATCCTCTGCAAGATTTCTGCGTTGCAGACATGACCTCTAGCCTCTTTCTCACCGGCTTCCCATGCACTAATCCAAGCACAGTGATGGCGTCCCATTTCAAGACATCGGCTCTGGGCATCTCGGGGAACACGAGCGCCAACCCCTTCGGCTTTAACGTCACGCTCACTACTGCCAAAAACTTGTCGGAACTCAACACGCAAGGAATGGCCCTAGCTCGCACCGACTTCGCCAAGGGAGGGTTGGTTCCTCCTCACATCCATCCCAGAGCCTCTGAGATTACATTCGTCATTAGAGGTGTGGTGCTGGTGGGATTCGTGGGCACCTCTAACAAGCTCTTCACTCAGAATTTGAACGTCGGGGATGTGTTTGTGTTCCCCAAGGCTCAACTGCACTTTCTCCTCAATTTGGGGGATTTGACTGCGATCACGATTTCGCGGCTCAACAGTCAAAGTCCCAGCGCTTAGATCGTGCCTCTCGCTGCTTTTGGGTCGAAGCCAAAGACCCCTCCTGTTGTTCTGTAGAAAGCTTTTCAAATTAGCAGCGAAGAAGTGGAGAAGATCCGTAAGAATCTCATCAGAGGCTGAGTCACTTGAACGATTTATTTCCTAAGAAAAAAAGAAATAGAGGTGACATCATCCAAATAAAAATTTTCTTCTCTCATATGCTTTTGTTTTCCAGTGGAACCTATTGCAGATGTCCCATACCTTCAGAGGGTTGCAGCCAGTGATCAAATTTGAAGGGTATGTTCTAATTTCAATTTAGAGAAATTCCTTCCAACCATGGTTGCAACCCTTCCACCATGAAAAGTTTACAGAAAATTTACATTTCAATTGAAAACAATAAATTAAGCTAGCACTTCATAAAAAAATGTGTTAAATAAAATATTAGGTTTCCAATCAAATTTGGAAAATATTACAATTATAACAACATCAAATAGATATTTAGTCAAATTTGAAAATGAAAAATTCATAAAGCAACAAAATTTGAAAATGAAAAATTCATAAAGCAACAAAATTTGTAAATTGTATTAATTCTAAAAATGAAATAGTACATTTTGTCCCCAAAACAAAGGTATATTTAGTGTTTTTACCCATCATATTCCATCTATCCCCAACTCCCGTCCCCCCAAATCTTGTCCTTATACTAGCATAATCCCAAAAAGGCTATTATGTAATACATCCATTACAAAAACTTTGGAAATTAACTGCCACCCCAAAAAGACTATCCAAAAAAGCTATTATGTAATACATCCATCAAAATTAACTGCCACCCAAAAAACCCCAAAAAAGCTATTATCCAAAAAAGCTATTATCCAAAAAAGCTATTATGTAACACATCCTTAAAAAAAACTTTGGAAATTCAATGCCACCCCAAAAAGTCTAAAGTCTATTGTATGATACATTTGTCCAAAAAACTTTTGGAAATTAACTATAAACTCCAAAAAAATCTGTTACTTAATACATTTGTCCAAAAAAAATTTGTAATACATTCTATGACAAACTTGAA
>ML817941.1:120034-148514 GCA_009831015.1 Picea engelmannii
TACAATGTTAGAACTAGCACAGGTAACTATCGAACCTTTCATACTTATTAAGGCTACTGGAAAGTTGTAGATTGTGCATGGCATGCCTGGCTATTACTCATGGACCATGATATAGTTGAGAATGCAATGGGTTTGGTCTTCTGGTTAGGAGTGGCTTTAGTTTGCTTAGCATTTTTCATCTTCAGGCCGATATAGACAATTCAGTTGTAGACGATCCGCCCTTCATAATCGGTTTGTTGGCCAATGGGAAATCTACATTTCTCACTTTTGGAAGCTTGAATTTTATTTGTTTTCCTTATTGCCGCTTCATTGTATTGCAGGTTGTGAAGGAGACAATAGATCCTAATGCAAAGATTGAGTTCAGACCAAACACAGAAGATAGGAAACCTGATATTACTAAAGCAAAAGAATTACTTGGCTGGCAAGTGTCTCTAAGAAAGGGTCTTCCCCTGATGGTTGAGGATTTCCGTCGTCGTGTTTTTGGAGATGAGAAGGATGGGAGTATAAAAAACAAACATACTTCTCTGAATGACAGCTGAAATGTCAAAATTCCCTACACCCCAATAATGGGTGTCTAATTGCATAATGTGGCACTGTTGACTTGCAAGGATGGATCTTGTGCACATGTGACAGTTAATGAGAGGACCGTCTAGAGTTCTTTTAGGTTAGGTTTATTCATACATTTTTGGCATTTCTCCTATCTCAGTTTCCATAGAATATATTTTGCATGATTTGTATTTTTAAGTTATGTAATAACATTTGGCTCTCAAAATTTTATTCAGTTAGAATCTTATTTGGCATTACAATTCCTTTTGTTAAAGTGCCTTATTTCTGGTAGGCACGAAGAGCAAACTCTTGAATTGAAACAAATTGCATGTGAGTGATAAAAAATATTGAATCCCTTTTTTCCTAACAGATTAATAACCCTGGTGCTTGTTATCTTGACTGACTTCCATATTTGTATGGACAGTATTGTCAATGTTTGAAGCACATGCAAGAAGCTTATGTTCACTACATTATAAGAGTAGAATATATTATAGTATATTTTTAGTAACTTAATGAGTTCCAATGATATTTATAGAGGTCGCAAGAGGGATTTGGAATTTGACTTGATTTCATAACCCCACTCAACCAGTAAATCTAACTCAATATTTCAACCACTAAAGTTAACTCAATGTTTCTTACATAATTGTAACCATATTTTATCTTCATAGCTTATATGCCACATATTTTTATTAGAATGTTAACTTGGGCTCTTCTCTACTTTGACTTTGGTTTCTTATTATTTTTAACAAAATGGTTTTTTCAAATATGCTCTCAAATTTGATGTAAAGGTGAATATACATTGATTGTTAATTTACTTGTGATTTGAAATAAAAAAAAAATTACTTAATAAAAATAAGTTACAAAATAAATTAGATTAAATTAACAAAATAATCATAAAATAAATTAGATTAAATTAACAAAATAATTGACAAAACTAGTTAAGCTAGAATAATAAAGATATTATAGCTCAAGAGTGGCCATTGAAAAACAAACAGAATTTTTTCCGTCAACGCCATGAAATTCTCAATTCTGCATGTTTAACCCAATAAAAAATTTCGGATGTTGCTGCATTTGTTAACAGAATCAATGAAGCGCTCGCTACGACTACCAGAAGGGCCCAAGAGGGTGATTTCCTGTCCATTTTAATGGATCGATCAAGGATTTCTGTGAGGGAAAGTTGGAAGAAACAAATCCCTGAAAATTCAACCAAATCAAGGAATGGTGTTTCTCAGGTCAGAGACTGTTATTTACCAAAAACACATTGTCTGTTTGGAGTCCGTACCTTTACGGGAAGGCAGACTGTTATTTACCAAAAACACATTGTCTGTTCGGAGTCCGTACCTTTACAGGAAGGCAGTGTGTGAAGATATAAATGCTATTAAACATTGATCTCAAGTTCAATATGTCGCCTTATATTACAACACCATCAACTTTATTAGTTTTATGATATTTAGATTTGATGTTTGATACAGATAATCAAATTGCTTGGTATTTCTGTTTGCTTTATATGATCAAAAAATAGATAGAAATACAATTTGCATTACTCAATTTGAATTTGAATATTTGGATAAATTCATAACTCTGATAGTCAAGATTATAGTTTACAATTACTGAAATACCAATTTTATATTCAAATGAAAATTTCAACCAAAATGATATAATAACCCTATTCCACATATTCTTGTTCACTAAATCTTTTTGCAAAACTTATAATTTGAGTGTAACCAATATTTATATAGTTGTAACATTTAATGAAATACAAGTTTCATTCACCAATTTTTCTTTTTAAATTTGCAATACATAACTCATGTACCAAACTAGCATTTAATGAAATATTGGCGTCTTTCACCAAAAATTTTAAAATCTCTTGCAATTTGACAACTAATATATACAATCCAACCATTAATAAAATACAAGTTTAGTTCACCAAATCTTTTAGAAAATCTTACAATTTGAGAAGTACAATGTTTAATGAAATCAATAAAATACAAGTTTCTTTCACCAAATCTTTTAGAAAATCTTACAATTTGACAACCAAAAATAGATCACTCTTGGATGTATCAAAACTAAATGGGGTTAGATAAATTCCTATAAATATTTATCTAGAAAATTGAATTTCAATTCTTTAGTTTATTTTTTCTCCATATTTAAAAAAGTAAAAATAAATTTAAGATAATATTTGTAAAATCAATACAACTACAAAATCAAAATTTTGTATTTTCCATCCTCTAATTTCCTCAAATTGTAAGTAAAATGTATATATCTGTATATCTTTTAATGATCTATAAACTTGAATTCCAATTATTTCATTTAATTTTTCTTTATGTTTAATAATGTAAAGTAAAAATAAATTTAAGATGATATTTGAAAAATCAATACAACTAAAGAACAAAATATTTAATCATAGCCATATCAAATTGACTAAAAGTAAAATATTACATGTTTCTACTATACTATTATAGCAACCTAATAGTTATTGATAACAAATTCATATTCAAATTTTTATCATTATGATCATAAAGAATTATCAAATTATAGTTATTGATAACATTATTTTTTTATTTTTATTTTTAATCCAATTATTTATTCTATTGAAAATAATTTTACACTATGTTAAAGATAGATAAAGATTTAATTGAAGACATTGTAAATTGAACATGAATATATGCTCTTGGATTCTATAAGAATGATTATTATGATTTAAAATTCATTTAAAGGCTTGCATAAAAAAATAAAAAAACACAATGAGTTCTTCTTGTTTAAGGTTTTTAAATTAGTTCTTCTTATTTAAAGTTTTTAAATGAGATTGGTTTTTTTAAATGCCACTTTTATATATTGAATGATGCATGTATGTAACTTTTAGTTGTATTATAATTTGTTGCTATTAAGTAGGTTTTATTTATAGACTTCATTTATTACTTTTATTACTTTAGCATTCCCATTTACCAGTTTAGGGGTATGTTAATTAATTTATTCCTTAGATATCTAACAGTGAACTATAAAACATACCTCTTAATATAATAAAAAATATTTATATTTGAAATAGATTTATTCCTTTTTAATAAATCCAAATAATTTTATAAAATATTTAACTTTCTCTGTCAAAATTAAATCAAACACTCTTATCAAAATTTTGTCCGCTCTATTTTTTGATATTTGAAATTTTTGCCAACATCCAAAGTCAATTTTCYTGCATTAATGAACTAAACTTGTGATCGAACTAAGAATTTGGTTGATTTGGGATCATATTTTAATTTTAAAAAATCTAAAGTGGAGGTTGTTTGACTGCCACTTATKAAAATGCCAAATGTACACGTCTTACACCACCACCAAACATATGGCCTGTAAACTTTCACATTAGAATCGCTTGTCACCATTCTGATTGCTCCTCCTCATGGTCGGTCTGATCTRTGTGGTGAAGAGGYTCTGAGAAAACGGTTTCAGCTTCCCCCRGTCCATGTTGAAGGCCTATGATCRGCGGCCTTACACTTCTGGGCAACATGCCCCATCAGTCGCTCTATTAATCTGTTCACCGGCAAGGCCCTGGAGGATCTGCAACCTCACGTGCAGGAATGGGAGGTCGCAATTCTCCTAAAGTTGATTATTGAACATGAGAGACAAGGGAAGGTTTTGAACTTTGAGGAGTTGCTCAACATAGCACTACCATTGTTCTTGGGCAGATTATATTGAGCAAGCGCGTGTTCAATTCCTAGGCCCAGGGGGTGAATGCCAGCGAGTTTAGGGAATGGTGTTGGAGAAAATGAAATTGTCTCCGAGGGTGCGAAGGCCAGCGAGTTCAGAGAAATGGTGGTGGAGCAAATGAAATTGTTCGAGATGTTTATTGTTGGCGACTATGTGTCGTCTTTTTGGCTTGGATGGATTTGCAGGGCATGAAGACTGAAGACTGAGATGAAAGAAACTGCACAAGAGGTTCAATGAGTTCTAATATTCAAGCCATCCTCTTTCTCGAGTTCAAATTTCAAGTGCCGCCTCTTTGTAGATTTCAAATTTCCGTTGTATGCATGGATGGATTCCATGCTCCATCCATGGGCGCATGGCATGGCATGGAAGTTGACGGAGGAACCAGGAAACGAAAATGGTGAACACGAAAACTGTGAAACAACGTGGGAGGAACGAGGTAGACGTTGTCGAAGAACCTGCCCGAGTAAGGACATTTGGTAAGAAAGATTGTTTCCGAGTTAACTGACTTCTTAAAAAAAAATCTATCTATCAACATTTTTTTTTAAATCATTAAAACAGATACAAAATGTCAAAACCTTTAAATTAATACAGATACAAAAATGTCAAAACCTTTAAATTTAATGGGTTATAAAATTTTGAAATTGCAACCCAATTCCTCGGCTATCAAGTTTTGAAATTGCAACCCATTCCTCTGCCCACTGGTTAGCATTGAAGGTAAACTCAGACGAAATTTGATAGATAATTTGCCCATAGTATATGGCTTAATAAAATTAATATGCTATTTAATTTTGAATTCCAACCCAGAGATCTTTACTTTCCTTACTTTTTGTTATGATCATAAACAAAACTTTCTATTCAATTGATTATTTAGTAGATTATAGTAGACTCTTTAGCAAATGGAGTTGTCTAATTGTTCATAAACAAAACTTTCTATTCTATGGAGTTGTCTTGTCTAATTATTCATAAACAAAATAATTTATTCTATTGATTATTTAGTAGATTCTTTAACAAATGGAGTTGTTTAATTGTTCATAAATATAATTTTTTATTTTATTGATTATTTAAAAGATTTTTTAGCCAATGGAGTTGTCTAAATGTTCTTTGTTTTGATTCTGTTTGTTCTTTGTTTTGATTTTTTTTTGGGAGTCTCACAACATAAATTTGTACGAAATAAAAATAAAAAAATAAAAATTGTTGTTTAAATTGTATTTATGAATATAGAAATGGATTCAACTTACTAAAAAAAATTGATTATAAAAATAAACACTCAAATATACAAATCCAATAATTTCTCCCAAATTTCAAACAAAATTAAACAAAAAAAATATAAAAAAACTAAATCCTAAAACATTTGGAATCCAATAATTTCTCCCAAATTTAAAAAAAAAAATTAAAAAAATATATATAAAAAGACTAAATCCTAGAACAATTAAAACATTTGGACTAAGGCTAAGCCAAATTATTTCAATTTAGCTACTATTTTATATTCTACTTTTTGGTTTTCGGTCCCTACTTTTTGGTTTTTGATCACTAAGATTCATGCTTTGAGGTGACGTCAGATCAAACTATTACTATCGGCATCGTTATTTCAACCATTGATTCGGGGAATTCAATGGACATGGAGAGAAAAATCAACTATTGAGTTCATTTTGTTCCATGCTTTGCAATCGAGAGCTCAGATTGACCACATAATATCATTCTTGTTTTAGTCGGGCATGATTAACCACGTTCCCAAATAGCGTAAATTTTTGTAACATTATTGATATGTCTATGCACAGGTTCTCCATTGTCCGATGGCAATCAGAATCCTAACGAGTATGAACTTCCATGGAAGGGATTCTGCATGCTCTCTCTTGATCGGAAAAACTATTACGTTATTCTATTTAATTATTGTTGTTCCGGCCTTAATCAATATTACTCTCCATGGACAGATTTGCAGTGTAGTGACAGAGGTACCGACAACTAAATGTGATAACGACGATTATGTTGGAAATTGTAATTACAAGTCGGTGAAATCTTCATGTCTTTGTCGATTTGTCTGTCATCTGTCAGTAGCTAAAGTGCCAGTCAGACAGTTTGCAAGTGCAAAGTCGCACGTTTACTCAAATGTCAGTTGGCAAATAGGAGAGCTATAAATCGAGCCGATTTCTATCTTCTTGAATTAAAATTAAGTGGTTGAAGAGTCCTTCATAGTTATAGTATTGTTTAATGTTGAGTCGGTCTTAGCTTCTGTAGGAAGTCATAGCTTGTGTCTATATAATTTTGAGTCTCTTAGTTAGTCAGCAGTGTATGATGCATAATAGATGTTGAAGAGGAGCAGTTGATGCACATAGAAGAAGCGGAGAGACAGAGAGAACTAGCAGCAGCTGAAGAGTTGACAAAATAAGCCATTAGAGTCGAAGCTCATTTTGTCATTGTATTTTGTAAACCACTCGCATTGTGCCAAAGTTCATTAATATAAAGTATTTTGTGTTTTGACAAGTTTATGTTTTATTTCTGAGTTTATGTGCTAAGCATAGCATTGTATTATTCTGCATTCATAAATCATTTTATTAAGTGTGTGTATTCACAGCGTGCACCAAACTAAACAATCTGTGCACTGCACAGTAGTCTTGAGAACTCTGTTGCGTAGCCTGTTTGGTGTGCAGTATTTCAAACTACGTCGCGCGGAGTAGACTGTGCGCACCCCCGTCGACCCTTCAAATTGGTATTAGAGCAGGTTCTATCAGAACAAGTTTGTCAGAGCAGAAATTATGTTCAAAGTGAAATATGGCTTCTACCTCAAATCTGCAACCTCCCACTTTTACAGGCAAGAATTATGAGATGTGGTCCTTGACCATGAAAGCTTTGTTCTGAGGTCAATATGTATGGGAAATAGTAAAAAATGGCTATGTGAAACCAGTAGATCATGAAGCATATAATTCCCTCATACACACTGAGAAAGATGTCTTGAAAGATCAAAGAAAGAAGGATTGGTCCAGATTTTATGAGCAGAACGAAATGACTACAGGTTATTAACAGGTACTTAACACAAAATAATAGAGATACAGTAAAACTGGTTTTCTATTCAATAACAAAATAAGATGAAACTGTAAAATGCAGTGGAAACAAGCTTGCTAGAATGGTGGCGACTTATCTCTTAGAAGAGATGTGATGGCTGCACTCATTCGCAAGAAGATGATTACAATGAGTTTTTGAAGGCCTTTTTTACAATGAACAGGAATGCCAAAAACCCTATACATCCAAAAACCTAACCCCAGGAGATGAAGCACCAAAAGTCATGTGGGACCCGTTTGGGTAAGTTAGTACATTAACTTCCCAGGGTCGTAACTTTTGCATACAATCTTCGTTTTAGGCGTATGGTAGCCCGTTGGAAAGGTATAGTCGAGGAGATTCATTTTGGGGCTTCATTCATGTTGTAAGTTATAATTGAGAAGCTCAATCCCGAATAAACCTTCATTTTCGGCCCTCAAAATGGCCCCGAAAGTTAAAAACTACTAAAAATAGTAAATTGCCAAAATTGCCAGAAAATTGTTTTGAGCCAGTTGGAAAAGGTTGGTGGCCACCGATATTCACTTGAATCAGTTCTCCCTCCTAAGGAAGCGATGGTCTCCATTGCGTTGAGGTCCCCTATCAGAGGAAGAAATTTTTGTTGAATTTGGCCCTGGCTGAGCCACTTGCCTTGGTGCAGGAGTTGTCTTGCTTTGACGACTTGATAAAGTTGGATCCTTTGATGTCGACTGCTCTTGATCTGTGTGTCCACAATTTGATCATTGGATGTCTATTGTATGCAGTCGGGGTTGAGCTCAGTTGGTGTCAGTTGTTCTACTACTTCTGAGGTGTCCAATAATGGTGGGAAATAAGGGCGAAGGAGATCCATGTTGAACACTGGGTGTAGGCCAAGGAAAGGAGGAATGTTGAGCTAAAAAACATTATCCCCCATGGCTTTGGTGATGGTGTACGACCCATAACGGAGTGGGAGAAGCTTCTGATGTGGTCCTGTAAGGCGTTCTTTTTGCAAGTGCAACCAAACTTTGTCGCCCACCTAAAACTTATGTGGCACCCGATGTTGATCATGGTGTTGCTTGTACTTGTCATTGGACTTATGTAGGATATCTTGAACCTGTTGGAGGATGTGATAGATCCGCTCAATGAACCGGGTGGCTTTTTCAACTTCAGTTGGAGCAGAGGATGTGTCGGTTGAGGTGACCGCAAGGGGAAGTGCAACGTCTGTGGGACCCAATGGTTGGAATCCCAACCCCACCTGAAAGGGGATGTGGCCGGTTGAGCTATGCAGGGCTTGATTGTAGATATGTTGGACATAGGGAAGACTCTCATCTCATGTGTGAGGGTTTTGTGAATTATACATGCTGAGGATATGCACAATCATTCGATTTACGACCTCGGTTTGGCCATCTGTATGAGGGTGGAAGGTCGTGGATTTGGTGAGCTTGGTATTCAGCAGTGACCAGAGGCTCGACCAGAATGTGATGAGAAATTGACTGTCCCAATATGAGACAATGGTTTGTGGGATTCAAAAATGTACCCAGACTCGTTCAAAGAAGAGCTTGGTAGTGACCTTTGCTGTGATGTTCTTCTTGCAGGCAACCAAAATCGCCATCTTAGAAAAGAGATCAACAACCACAAAAACACAGTTGTTTCCCCGCTTGGTGGATGGGAGGCTCGACATGTAGTCCATTGAGATGGATTCCCATGGCTTGTCAGGATTAGGAAGAGGGGTGTATAGGCCCTGTTTCTTAATGGTCAGTTTGGCAATCATGCAGGTAGTACAAGACCTGATATACTTGTGGACCTCCTGTCGAAGTTTTGGCCAGTAGAAATGTTTTTGTAGCATTGCCACTGTCTTTTCGACGCTAAAGTGTCCTTCCACCCAACTGTAGTGGGCTTCCCAGATAAACTTCGCTCGCTCGCTTGATGGAACACAGATATGGCCCAGACGACACAACAACCCATCTTGAATATGGAAATTATCAACAACTGCGTTTTCCCCCAACATTTGGTAGGTGGTGGCGAAGTCTGGGTCTGTCTCATAGAGTTGGGGCCATTCAAAGGTCTCATGGCCACAAGAGTCTAGCACCGTGGTGAGTGCCGCAACTGGCGGTCTGCTGAGGCAATTAGCGATGCGATTGGTGCTTCCTTTTTTATACTTGATGTTGAGGTGGAATTGTTGCAAGTATGTGGACCACTTTTGATGGTGGTCATTCTGCAATTTTCCTTGTGTCTGCATGAAGTGCAATGGCTTATGATCAATGTGGATGACTGTCTCCTTCCCAAGAATGTAGTGTCTCCACTAGCGGCAGGCTTGCACAATGGAGTACATTTCTTTATCATAAGTAGGGTACTTAAGGACAACATCTGATAGTGTCTCACTATGATAGGCCACGGGGTGGTCGTGCTAAGTGAGAACGACACCCACAGCATAGTCGGAAGCATCTGTTTCGATCTCAAAGGGTTGTTGTAGATCTGGGAGTGAAAGTATTGGGGCTGAGCACAAGCCCTGCTTCAAATCATCAAATGCTTGTTGTTGGGACCGCCCCCAAGCAAATTTCGCCTTACAACCACCCCTGGTTATTTGGCTGAGGGCCCATGCAATATGGGAGAATCCCAACATGAACCTACAGTAGAAATTGGAAAGGCCCAAGAAGCTCCAGATCTCGGTGAGTGTGGTTGGGGCTGGCCAGTCACGGATGACTTGGATCTTGGTTGGATCCACATGTACGCCATACTGATCAATAATGTAGCCCAAGTAATGGACCGTGTCCATGTCGAAGGAACATTTTTTCAAGTTGGCTTATAGCTTGTGTTGTCGCTGGGTGTGCAGAACCCGCTGAATATGATGCAAGTGTTCGGCCCAAGTCTTGCTATAAATAAGAATGTCATCAAGATACACCACTACAAAATTATTGGTGAATGGTCGCAGGATATCATCCATCAACCTCATGAAAGTGGTTAGCGCATTTGTCAAACCAAAGGGCATGGCCAACCATTCAAAAAGGCCTTCCTTTGACTTGAAGGCCGTCTTCCATACATCTGTCTATTCTATCAGGACCTGGTGGTAGCCAGACTTCAGATCAATCTTACTGAAGTATTTGGCCCTCGTGAGTTGATCAAGGAGGTTGTCGATTCGGGGAATCGGGTACTGGTTTTTGACTATGATTTTATTCAGAGCCCAGTAATTAATGCAGAGTCGTCAAGTTCCATCTTTCTTTTGTACTAGCACGATTGGGCTCCCACAAGGTGATGAGCTGGGACAGATGTGCCCCTTGTGGACAAACTCTTGGATTTGTCGCTTGATCTCTTCATTCTCTTATAGAGAGCGACGATAGACTGGCCCATTGGGAAACTGTGCGTCGGGGGCCAGATCGATGGGGTGCTTGACCTGGCAGTGTAGAGGTACCCCGGTATGTGAGGAGAAGATATCCAAGTATTCTTCCACGACCTTGTCTACTTGCTTCTGTTGTGTGGAGAGGTCGGTTGTAGAGACCCTGTATGTGCTCGTGATCTTTCACTTATTCTGAGAGCGAATCGCGAAGAATACAAACTTCCCCGTCTGAGAGATGACCTTCCTGCATTACTTAGCAAAGATCAAGGAAATAGCACTAGGTGGGACTGCCTCGGGTATTCTGTACAATTTCCTGTTCAAAGTAATATTAACACTACGAGGCCTAGACTCATATACAACATGACATTTCCATAAATAAGGTTGGCCCAAAAGAACATCACAAACTTTGAGAGGAGCAACATCACACAATACCTCGTCTTTGAAGGGCTTGATGTCGTATGACAGTCGACACTGTTGGCTGACGCGGAGATCGCTTCCTTGGTGGAGCCATCCAATGGTGTAGGGTTATGGGTGCGGCGTTGCCGGCAGGGCCAGCCGCTTGACGACCTCTGTTGAGATGAGGTTCTTCTGGCTACCACTATCAACGATGAAGTGTAGCGGGGTTCCTTTTACCCACATCTATGAATGGAAGAGGCTCTCTCCTTCTTCTGGCTCGTCTGGTTCACCAGGCTAGAGCTTGGTGGTAGCAACGGTGGCACTGGGTTCTGCATCAATGATCCGTCTTCCCCTTTTTGGTTCTGGCTCAGAGTCAGAATCCGCATCTGATTCAGAGGCTTTCACTTCAGCCACCAATGACTGCTTTGAGCAGCAGTCAACAGTGTTATGCCAAGGGCTCTTATGGAAGTCGCACCACTTCTCGATATCTTTCTTTGTATTTCTGGTGTCCTTCTTTGCTTGTGGCTTGGACTAGTTTTCTTGATACTGCCCATCTTTTCTTTGTCCTTTGTTATGTGGGTTGGTGCCTCCCTTTACTGACTTTTGTTATAAGGGGTTCCCAGGCCCAAATTGCCGCGTCTTTTGTTTGAGCTTCTGCTCGATTTTGATGGCATATCTGTAGGCTGCGCCCAAGGATGATATGTCCATAAATTCCATTTCGGTTTGGATGTATCTATGTAGAGCATAGTGGTACTTGAGCACCAGATGTCACTTCGAATCATTGATACCCAGCTTGGTGCGTAAGGTATGGAAGACATTTGTGAAATCTGACATTGCTTGGTCCCTTTCTTGCCGCAGTGTAGTCCATTTGGTATACAGGTCGTCGTAACTTTTGACAGGGTAGTATTGTTCCTTAATAGCATCCCCAAATAATTCTCAGGTGGCTATGACTTTAAATAATGAGGGTTCCTCTGTTTCCTTTTCTCACAGAATGTTTCCCACCAATCTTTGACATGGGAAACGACTTTGAGGAGTGCAAAAGTAATCTTTTCTTTATCCGAAAAGTTATGGACAAAAAAATACCCTTCTAGTAGATTCAACCATTTGTCTACAACATATGCGTCTATCTGAGCTTCAAATATAGGAATATCGAATTTTATTTGTACCTTGAAGGGGGCGACGCCTCCACTCGAAGAAGATGCGTTGCCTATTGGTAGTCACCGAAGGATTTGCGCGAAACTATCCATCATCTCGTTCCTCTGTTGCGTGAGGGCTTCCTCAATCAACAGTTTGAAAGGATATCATGTCCCCTCATATTTATTTTCTCCTGCCATGAGAGGTCTCTTGGGCGTGTGGGAGATTTTTTCCTCAAGACAAACAAGCCCGAGACCCAACTCTTTGTACTCTGACCTCATTGGGGACATGCATTAAGACGACAAGGAACATACCGCTCTAATACCATTGATACCGATTTTATGAGAAGAAAGAAATGACTACAAATTATTAACAAGTACTTAACACAAAATAATAGAGATACAATAAAACTGATTTTCTATTCAATAACGAAATAAGCTGAAATTGTAAAATGCAGCGGAAACAAGCTTGCTAGAATGGTGGCGGCTTATCTTTGAGAAGAGATGTGACGGTTGCACTCCTTCGTAAGAAGATGATTACAATGAGGCTTTGAAGGCCTTTCTTACAATGAACAGGAATGCAAAAAACCCTCAAAATCCAAAAACCTAACCCTAGGAGATGAAGCGCCAAAAGTCATGTGGATAAGTTAGTACATTAACTTCCTAGGGTCGTAACTTTTGCATACGATCTCCGTTTTAGGCGTTTGATAGCCCGTTGGAAAGGTATCATCGAGGAGATTCGTTTTAGGGCCTCAATCATACTATAAGAAATCATTGAGAAGCTCCATCCTGAAAAAACCTTCATTTAGGCCCTCAAAATGGCCCCAGAAGTTAAAAACTGCTAAAAATAGTAAATTGTCAGAAAATTGTTTTGAGCCAGTTGGAAAAGGTCGGTGGCCACCGATATCCACCTGGATCAAGGATGGAAAAGTGTTGTTTTACATGCATCAATACATGCATGAGAGCATACTTCCAAGAGTCAAATTAGCAAAACAAGACAAGGAAGCATGTGGCATATTACAAAGCTCTTATCAAGGTATGGACAAAGTAAAGATTGAAAAACTGTAGACTCTTAGAAGAGATTTTGAAACCATGTCAATGAAACATTTAGACACTGTAGATTCATTCTACACACATGTCATTGGACTGATAAATCATATTAAGTCTTATGGTGAAACCATAGAAGACATAAAAGTTGTTGAGAAGGTTCTTAGGAGTCTTCCTCCTAAGTTTGATATCCTTGTTGTGACTCTATAAGAAGGAAAAGATCTGAGTCAGTTCAGCCTAGATGAACTGCAAGCTTCCCTCATCAATCACGAACACAGATTGAATAGATCAAATATGTCATTAGAGAATGTTTTTTCTGCGCAGTCATCTATAAGTCGTGTAAGAGGAAGGGGGAGAGCTAACTCTAGATGCAGATGAAGAAGTGGATGCAGTAGAAATCCTGGAAATACTGGTGGAAGAGGTCAAAACCCAAGTACCAACCAATCAACTTGTCAAAAAACTGACATATCAAAGATTCAATGCCATTACTGTAAAAAGTATGGACATTATGCATATGAGTGCAGAAAGAGACAGTATAATGAGAACAAGAAACGTCAAGATTAGTCACAAACTCGCCATATGTTTATGGCGCGTGTTATAGATGTGCCTAGCGCAGAAGAAATTCCTAATACGATGTCATCAGTTGAATGCAATGTTTCTCAAGAAAGTCCATGTGACATATGGTACTTAGATTCATGATGCAGTAACCACATGAAAGGAAACATAGATTTTTTTTCTAGTTTGGATGAGTCAATCCAAACCAAGGTTACACTTGGAGCAGATATACAAGTCATTGTCTTAGGCGAAGGCACTATAAATATTTTAACCAAACAAGGAGAACAAAGAGTTATTTCTTATGTATATTATGTTTTTGGTCTGAAGCATAATCTGATGAGTACAGGACAACTGTTACAAAAATGATACATAATCTACATGGAAGATAATCACTGTGTGATTATGGATAAATGCCCAAGCAATCTACTCATTGAAAAAATCCAGATGACAAGTAACAAAATGTTCTCATTGACATTAAAGCCAATCAAGAAGAAGAGCACAACGTAAATTGTTGACAAAAGAAAAAGTGTGCAGTTAGACATTGCATTTACAGTAGAAAGTGTGCGCAATACTAATGAAGAAAACAGTGTGCGCAATATCAAGAAATGAGAAAATGGCGCATAAATGAAGGAAGCATGCCAATCCGAAACACGGGATGACTCTTGGTTATGGCATTTCATATTTGGACATTTGAACTTTGGAGATCTCTGCTACACACAAAGGATATGGTAAAAGGCTTACCATGATTGAAAAACCATAAAGGATATGTGAAGGCTGCATATTTTCCAAGCAACATAGAGAATCATTTCTAGTTGGCAAGTCTTATAGAGAAAAATCTCTACCAGAAATAGTACATTCAGACATCTGTGGACCAATGCAAACTCTGTCTATAGGAGGCAATACTTATTTTCTAACATTCATTGATGATTTATCAAGAAAGACATGGATTTATTTCCTAAAGCATAAATCTGACGCATTGGGTTGTTTTCAATAGTTTAAATCACTTGTGGAGAAACAGAGTGGTTATTACATCAAGTGTCTAAGAACGGACAGAGGAGGAGAATGCATGTCAAGAGAATTTCAGAACTTTTGTAAAGTCCATGGCATCTACAATCAATTTACTGTGCGATATACACCACAACAGAATTGTGTCGCAGAGAGAAAGAACATAACCATCATGGAAATGTCACATAGTATGTTGACAACCAAACATTTGCAAATGAGTATTAGGATGAGGCAGTAGCAACTACAATATAATCTTGAACAGATGTTCGACAAAGAGTGTGAAGAATAAAATTTCTCAGGGAGCATGGACAAGATCAAAGCAGAATGTGGCACACTTAAGAGTTTTTGGTTGTGTCGCATACACACATGTTCCAGATGAACTGAGAAGGAAGTTGGACAACAAAGGACATAAATGTATATTTGTTGGGTATTCTAAAGAGACAAAATGATACAAATTGTATGACCTTGTCGCAAGAAAATTCATAATCAACCGCGATGTTCAGTTCGTAGAGAATGAAGCATGGGATGGAACCATAGAAAAGATAGTGAAAATAATTGACGCAATGGAGCACGATGATAAAAAATATGAAGTGGTGTAAACACCATGCACAGGACAGTGCCCAGTCTCGTCTACAACTGGCACTGCAACGTAAATTACCGCACAAAATACTCCAGTAAGAACAACATGTGCACAGTCTACACCTAGAGCACAACAAACACCAACAAGCAATCCGAGTACTTCTACATCTCCAGATCCAACATTAGCAAGTATGTTACCGAAAAAGACAAGAAGTCTGCGCGACATCTATAATGAAGACGCAACAAATTCATTTTTAGTTTTTGTTCTGTTTTCACAAATAGATGATCCATTAACTTTTGAAGAAGTTGTCAAAGAGGATGTATGGGCACAAGCCATGGATGAAAAGATCATATGCATAGAGAGCAATCAAACATGGAAATTCGTAGATGTACCTAATGACAAAGATGTCATAAGTGTCAAGTGGATTTATAAAACCAAGCAAAATGCAGAAGGAAAAGTACAGAAAAACAAGGCAAGATTAGTTGCAAGAGGCTTTATACAACAACCTGGAATTGATTTCAATGAAACATTTGCACCAGTTGAGCACATGGACACAGTCAGAACAATGTTAGCAATTGTCGTGCAGTACAAATGGTTAGTTTATCAGATGGATGAAAGTCAACATTATTGAATGAAAACCTAGAAGAAGAAGTATATGTGGAACAACCACAAGGTTATGAGGCTCTAGGACAATAAGACAAAGTATACAGATTAAAGAAAGCACTGTATGGATTAAAGCAAGCTCTGAGAGCTTGGTACAGTCGCATAGATTCCTATCTCACACAGAATGGATTTCAAAGAAGTGAAAATGAGCCAACACTGTACATCAAATTAAATCAACAAGATAATGTGTTAATTGTTTGCTTATATGTGGATGATTTGATATTTACAGGTGACTTTGGCATAGAAGATTTTAAGTCAGTCATGAAGGAT
Source organism: Picea engelmannii (assembly GCA_009831015.1). Lineage (NCBI taxonomy): Eukaryota > Viridiplantae > Streptophyta > Pinopsida > Pinales > Pinaceae > Picea > Picea engelmannii. The sequence goes on from ML817941.1 coordinate 136,275, forward strand.
GAATTTGAAATGACTGATTTGGGGCTTATGAAATATTTTCTAGGAGTAGAAGTGCACTAGTCCAAAACTGGTATATTTATCTCACAGTCCAAGCATGCGCTTGAAATATTGAAGAGATTCAATATGGTGAATTCAAAAGCAACACCAACACCTGTGATAACATGATTGAATTTAAGGTCCAAAGTGGATTCCACATTGTTTAAAAGATTGGTAGGCAGTCTTATGTATCTAACAGCGATAAGGCCTGATATTATGTATGGATTGAACCTAATCTCAAGGTTCATGGAAACTCCAAAAGAATCACATTGGAAAGCATGAAAGAGAATCCCGAGTTATGAATGGAACAAAAGATTTTGGCATAAAGTACTCCACTTCAGAAGACTTCAAACTCATTGGATACACTGACAATGATTGTGGAGGTAGTATTAATGACAGAAAAAGTACCTCTGGGTACACATTTCATTTTGGAACAGGAATGGTATCAAGGGCATCAAGGAAGCAACCCATAGTGACACTTTCTCCAGCAGAAGCAGAGTACGTTGCAGCCACAAATGCAAGTTGTTAAGCAGTATGGATGAGAATGATGTTAAAATATTTGTTGCAGGAACAATAGGAACCAACTACATTTTTCTATGACAACAATTCATCCATCATGTTATCAAAGAATCACGTGTTTCAAAGAAAAACAAGCACATTGATACAAGGTATCATTTCATCAGAGAATTGGTGAATAACAAAGAGATCTGCTTAGAATTTTGTAGGTCAAAAGAACAAATTGCAGACTTTTTTACAAAGGCTTTAGCAAGAGATGCATTTTAGCATCTACGCAATAGTCTGGGAGTCCGCGCAGTAACAGATGAGTGACAGTAAAATGAAAACTCAAATTTTTTGATGTAATTTTTTTTGTGAACCCGCCAACTTATAATTAAGGGGGAGTGTTGGAAATTGTAATTACAAGTCAGTGAGATCTTCATGTCTCCGTTGATTTACCGAAATGTCACTCAGACAGTATGACAATCTGCCAGTGCAAAGTCACACGTTTACTCAAAAGTCAGTCGGCAAACAAGAGAGCTATAAATGGAGCTGATTTCTATCTTCTCGAATTAAAATTAAGTGGTTGAAGAGTGAGTCATAGTTATGGTAGTGTTTAATGTTGAATCGATCTTAGCTTCTATAGGAAGTTATAGCCTATGTCTATATAAGTTTGAGTCTCTTACTTAGTCGACAATGTATGATGCATAATAGATGTTGAAGAGGAACAGTTGATGCACAACAGAGAGATAGAGAGAACCAACATCAGCTAAAGAGTTGGCAAAAAGAACCATTAGAGCCGAAACTCATTTTGTCATTGTATTTTGTAAACGGCCACATTGCGCCAAAGTTCATTAATATCAAGTATTTTGTGTTTTGACAAATTTTTGTCTTATTTCTAAGTTTACTCGCAAAATATAGCATTGTGTTATTCTGCATTCATAAATCATTTTATTAAGTGTGTATTCACAGTGCTTTGGTGGGCAGTATTTCAAACTGAGTCGGGCACAGTAGACTGCGTGCACCCCCGTCGACCCTTCAAACTATACAGAAGGCAGTATGTTTGAGCGCAATCGGAAAAGTCTCTTTGATAGTCTTGGGACGAATCAAACTGGGTTTAACAGCTCTGTGTAGCTCTGTGTATGGCGAAAGTCCTGACAAAATATATGGCCTCTTCCAGTGCAGCGCAGATATGACAGTCGACGACTGCTACACTTGTTTGCAATTGGCAACGACTAGCATCGAACAACTATGTGGGAGAACCGTTGGCGCTAGTACTTGGCCTTTTCACTGCTTCTTACGTTATGAAAACTATAGTTTTATCGGAAAACTGGACACAGGCTTAGGGTCTCATTACGTTGAGGGCTTCGGCGGGGGGACACGGGTGTCTTTATCCCAACTGACTTTCAAGCGGCTGCTAAGACTCTCTTAAACAATTTGTCAGGTGAAGCAGCACCTCAAAATAATCGATCTGCTTTCGGTACAGCTCTAAACTCGTTGTCTCAAATGATTTACGGTCTCGTCCAATGCACCAGAGATATAAATACTGACAACTGCAACACAGGTCTATCATTCTCAATCAATACAATATTCACATCTGATACTACTGCAGGAGTTCAGTATTGGAGTAAAAGCTGTATACTTTGTTATGAAATATATCCTTTCTATAATTCGTCTGTGATTCCACCAGCCCCTGCCGGGGGACCAGCTAATAATACAAAGAGCAAGTCTTCACACAGAAGAACACACATAATTTTAGGTGTTGTGGGTGGCTTGGTTTTTGTGTTACTCATATGAGCGTTCGCAACTGAGAGATGACTGAAGTCTGCCATATTTCGAAGGGGATACCAAGGTATTGCTGCCACATAATATATGAACTTGTAGATATTGCATGTTATTGAAAGCTAGCACATATCCATCTGAATCAGGGGTTTGAACGAATGTTCAATGCATTTTTATATTTATTACACATTTATCATATTTCGAATTCGGATTTGGATTCTATGCCACAGGATAGAACTCTAGATTTAAATTTTTTTATTGGGAAAATCCAGATTCAAAATTTTTAATTTGGAATTTTTTTTTAACATGGGAATTTTTTTTAACTTGCAATAAATACTACACGTATTGCATCTTATTGAAAGCTAGCATATGCCCATCTGAACCCGGGGTTTGATCGAGTTCGAATTCGGATTTGAATCCTTACTACAGGATAGAAATCCGGATTCAAAAATTTTAATTCTGTAAAATTTAAGACTATAGAGTATACATCCTGCTAATTTACTTTTATTCTGATTAATTTAACTACATATACATGTATTCTGCTCCTGCTAATTTACTTTTATTCTTGTTAATTTAATTACATACACATGTATTCTGCTCATTTTCAGGCTCATCCACGCTCAAATTTGAATAACTCCCAATAACAAACTCTAAATAATCCAACCACTTAGGGAAGCACTGCTTGCCTCGGAACCTTATCGGTCCAAAAACCCTACTCTTTTTTCATTTGAATGGAATGATTAAATTTTCATATTTTTTTTACCAGATTCTATCGAATTTGGTAACTATGCTTTACATACACAGTCTGTCCAAAAACCTTACTCTTTTCTCAATTGAATGAAATTATCAATTTTTTCAGATTCTATCTAGTTTGGTAACTAGGCTTTACATAGAAAGTTGTGGTAACTGGGCTTTACATAGAAAGTTGTAAATGATTTGGTTTGGTTTTGAAGAATGTTTTTTTTTAAATTACTGACAATTATTTATAATGATTTTGAAAATTTCATTTTTATTAAAATTTAGTGAGAAAACAAATTTAAGATTTATTGGAGGTTTATTGGACTTGAATACAGTTTTAGATTTACCCCAGGGTTTTGACCATATTCAATACAGTTTTAGATTTACTACACAGTTACATAAAAGCACACAAGCAGAGACTTGATGGGTCACCAAGTCCTTCTCAAGTTTTATAATAATTAGATAAGTTTAAACGTTCTCATTTTTTGGTTTTTTTAAATTATTATTGGAATTTGGTAGTTAGCTTTCCCTCAATATGCTATAGAAGAGGAAGAAAAAATTCTATGCATCAATGAAAGAAAGATACCAAGTAATCATTACAGAGGACAACAAATGATCATATGAACATTGTTGGTGTTGCAGCAGCAGAAGAGAAATCTTGTGGTATAATAGTCTTTTGGAGGCCACGAAATGGCAATGGCATTCCAGGTGAGTCTCGAGAGTGGCTGCTAGAAGGTCTGGGTAGCGGAGAAGAAAAAACTAGAATCATGTTTATTTGTCAGAAACAGAGATAAGGTGCTATAAGTGTGTAATGTCTCTTTCGTTTGTTTAGTGTAGGGTTTCTATGTGATCGTTTGGATTTACAGTATTACATGGATCTTGTTAAGGCCAAGGTTCTTCGAGAAAGGGAATTATACTCTTTTCTTAAAAATTCTTCAGGAGAGGGGAAATTATACTCTTTTCTTAAAAAAAAAAAAAATTACCCTTTCTGCTTGTTCTTAGGTTAAGAACAACATAGCAGACACATTGCATTAAAATGCCACTCACTTGAAACTCCCTAACCATAATAATCAAAAAATGAAACTGCAACTTGAATCCCCGAGAATCCTACAACATCAATCATCCATCCACTCATTCATTACCAATCTCACATCTGCATAAACAACCGAGAATTACCCAACAATTCTGCTATAAATTTTAACCTTTTTGTGAGACGGGATACCAAGCAAAGAACTAGAACCAATCTTGAGCTATCCACCAATTTTGCTATAAATTTTAACCTTTTTCTGGCACAGGATATGAAGCAAAGAGTTAGAACCTATCTCATGCCTTTTGCATGCAGAAATCTAGCGTTTGGAGTTATCTTGAAGTGAATTCTCTAGGGACCTGTGGCTGCTTCGAATAAATTAAATTGTAACAGGGTTTGGAGTTATCTTGAAGTCAATTCTCTCGGGACCTCTGGCTGCTTCGAATAAACTGTAGCAATGTTGTGAATATACAAAGAAGGGAACTCGAATTTGGGCAGCTTGTGGTTGGTGGGAATGGAATGAAAGAAAGCATGTCATGCGTGCTTGGCCACCGAGTACTAATGGATTTATGAGCTATGGATTTTTTTTTAATAAAAAAAAGTTAGAAAGAACATAGCTGATCAATATCAACCATGTATTACTCAAGTTCTTGAATACATAGAAACAACGACTATGAACATAGATGATCAATATCAACCACTTATATTTTTTTAATTACTTGTACAAAATGAAGATTTGTGATTCGGTAGCTTCGCCTTCCAATGGAATATAAATTGACTAGCTTCTTGGAAATAGTAATTACAAGTCGGTGAGACATTCAAGTCTTTGTCGATTTTTATATCAGTCAATCTTTTAGTATTCGAGTGAGTTAGTTTGACAGTCTGTAAGTGCAAAGTCTCACAATTATTCAAAAGTCAGTCGATCAACGATGAAGTTATAAATGGAGACGATCTCTATCTTCTCGAGTTCACTTAGGTGGTTGAAGAGTTGGTTGTATTTATGGTAGTCTTAAATGTTGAGTTGTTCTTAGCTTCTATAGGAATTATCAGTCGGAGTCCATATAAGTCCAAGTCATTTAGATGATGCGGATGATGGGGCATAGTTGATAAGCAGAGCAAAAGAGAGAGGTAGAGAGAATAGCTGAGAACCAACAATAGCTGAGGAGTGTAAGAAGTCTGATCATAGCCTCTATGTGTGTAAAGCCAATAGAAGAAGTCATTAAAGCCGAAGCTCATCTCTGTCATTGTATTTTGTATTCGCGCATTGCGCCGAAGTTCATTAATATCAAACATTTTTTGTATTGACAAGTTTATGTCGTATTTTTGAGTTTATGTGCAAAGCATAGCACTGTGTTATTCTGCAATTATAAATCATTTCATTAAGTGTGTGTATTCACAGCGCGCAACAAACTGAGTAGTATGTGCACTAGGAAGTGATCTTGAGAACTCTGTCGCGTAGCCTTTTTGGTGTGCAATGTTGGAAACTGTGTTGCAAAGAGTAAACTGCGCGCTCCCCCTCGATCCAAGATCTAGTTGATCAAAATCAATTTCTATTAGAACATGTTTAAGAGAAGAAACTTTGTTGAAGTGTAAATACGGCTTCTACCTCAAATCTGCAACCTCCCACTTTTATAGGCAAGAACTATGAGATGTGGTCTTTGACCATGAAGGTGTTGTTCTGAGGTCAAGATGTATGGGAGATGGTCGATAATGGCTATGTGGAATTAGTAGATCAGGCAACATATAATGCCCTCACACAAGCTGAGAAAGATGTCTTGAAAGATCAAAGAAATAAGGATGGAAAGGCGTTGTTTTACATACATCAAGCCATGCATGAGAGCATACTTCCAAGATTTGCATTGACAAATAAAGCCAAGGAAGCATGGGACATATTACAAACCTCTTATCAGGGTATGGACAAAGTAAACACTACAAAACTGTAGATTCTTAAAAGATATTTTGAAACTATGTCAATGGAAGATTCAGACATAGTAGATTCATTCTACATCCATGTCATTGGACTAATAAATCAGATTAAGTCTCATGGTGAAACCATAAAAGACAAAAAAATTGTTGAGAAGGTACTTAGGATTCTTCCTCCTAAATTTGACACTCTTGTTGTGACTCTAAAAGAGAGCAAATATTTGAGTCAGTTCAGTCTATATGAACTGCAAGATTCCCTCATTAATTATGAACACATATTAAATAGGTCAAGTATGTCATTAGAGAATGAATTTTCTACGCAGTCATCTATAAAATGTGGAAGAGGAAGGGGGAGAGCAAACTCTAGAAGCATAGGAAGAAGTTATGTCAGAGCTGGATGTAGTAGCAATCCTGGAAATACTGGTGGAAGAGATCAAAACCTAAGAACCAGTCAACCAAGTGGTTGGAGAACTTACAAATCAAAGATTCAGTGCCATTACTGTAAAAATTATGGACATTATGCATATGAGTGCAGAAAGAGACAGTATAATAAAAACAAACAAGGTCAAGATCAGTCAAACAACGCAAATAACCAAAATCTCCCTATGTTTATGGCGCACGTTCTAGAAATGCCTAATATAGTCTCACCAGTTGAATGCAATGTTTCTCAGGAAAGTCCTTGTGACATATGGTATTTAGATTCAAGATGCAGTAACCACATGACAATAAACATAGAACTGTTTTCTAGTTTGGATGAGTCAGTCCAAACCAAGGTTACACTTGAAACATATATCCAAGTCATTGTCTTAGGAAACGACAATATAAACATTTTAACAAATCAAGGAGAACATAAATTTATCTCTGATGTATATTATCTTTCCTTAAATTTATCTCTGATGTATATTATCTTTCTAGTCTGAAGCATGATCTGATGAGCACATGACATATGTTAAAAAATGATACATAATCTACATGGAAGATAATCATTGTGTGATCGTGGATAAATGCCCAAGCAACCAACTTATTGCAAAATTTGAGATGACAAGTAACAGGATGTTCCCATTAACTTTGAATCTAGCCAAGAAGAAGAATACAACGCTAGTTGTTGATAAAGAAAAAAGTGCACAGTTAGACACTACATTTATAACAGAAAGTGTGTGTGGTACTAATAAGGAAAATAGTGCACACAATATCAAGAAAGGAGAAAATGGCATAGAGATGAAGGCAACATTCCAATCTGAAATACATGATGATTCATGGTTATGGTATTTCATATTTGGACATTTGAACTTTGGAGGTATGAAGATGCTACACAAAAAGGATATGGTAAAAGGTTTTCCATTAATTGAAAAACCAGAGAGGATATGTGAAGGCTACATATTTGGAAAGCAACACAGAGAAACATTACCAGTTGGCAAGTCTTACAGAGCAAAAGCTCCACTGGAAATTGTACATTCATATATTTTTGGACCAATGCAAACTCCGTCTATAGGAGGAAGTACATATTTTCTAACATTCATTGATGATTTCTCAAGAAAGATGTGGATTTATTATCTAAAACATAAATCTGATGCATTGGGTTGTTTTCAACAGTTTAAATCACTTGTGGAGAAACAAAGTGGTTGTTACATCAAGTGTCTAAGAACGGATAGAGGAGGAGAATACATGTCAATAGAATTTCATAACTTTTGTAAAGGTCATGGCATCTACAAGAAATTCACTGTGTGATACACACCACAACATAATGGTGTTGCAGAGAGAAAGAGCAGAACCATCATGGAAATTACACGTAGTATGTTGATAGCCAAACATTTTTCAAATGAGTATTGGGTTGAGGCAGTAGAAACTACAATATACATCTTGAACAGATGTTCGACAAAGAGTGTGAAGAATAGTGTTCCTGAGGAAGCCTGGACAGGTTCGAAGCACAATGTGGTGCACACAATTTTTTTTGGTTGTGTCGCATATGCACATGTTCCAGATGACCTGAGAAGGAAATTGGACAACAAAGAGCATAAATGTATATTTGTTGGGTATTTTGAAGAAACAAAAGGATACAATGTGTATGACCATGTCGCAATAAAAGTCATAATCAACCGTGATGTTCAATTCATGGAGAATGAATCATGGGATGGAACCATAGAAAAGAAGGTTAAAATTATTGATGCAATGGAGCATGATGAAATAGAAGAAGAAGAGGTGTTACAAACACCATGCACAAGTCAATGCACAGTCCCTTCTATTCATGGCATTGCAACGCAAAACACAACACAGAGTACTCCAGTAAGAACATCAGGTGCACAATCTACACTTAGAGCACAACAAACACCAACGATTAGTCCAAGTAGTTCTACATCTCCAGATCCAACTTTAGCAAGTGTGTTACCAAGAAAGACAAGAAGTTTGCATGACATCTATAATGAAGATGCAACAAATTCATTTTCAGTTTTTTTTTTCTGTTTTCACAAATAAATGATCCATTAACCTTTGAAGAACCAGTCAAAGAAGATATATGGGCACAATCCATAGATGAATAAATTAGATGCATAGAGGACAATCAAAAATGGAAATTGGTAGATGTACTTGATGACAAGGATGTCATAAGTGTCAAGTGGATTTATAAAACCAAGCAAGATGCAGAAGGAAAAGTGCAGAAGGACAAGGCAAGGTTAGTTGCAAGAGGATTTACACAACAACCTGGAATTGATTTCAATGAAACATTTGCACCAATTGCACGCATGGACATAGTCAAAATAGTGTTAGCAATTGCCGCACAATACAAATGGCCAATTTATCAGATGGATGTAAAATCAACATTTTTGAATGCAAACTTAGAAGAAGAAGTATATGCGGAACAACCACAAGGTTATGAGGTTCCAGGACAAGAAGACAAAGTGTACAGATTGAAGAAAGCACTGTATGGGTTAAAGCAAGCTCCGAGAGCTTGGTAGAGTCACATAGATTCATATCTAACGCAGAATGGATTTCAGAGAAGTGAAAGTGATCCAACACTATACATCAAATCAAATCAGCAAGGCATTATGTTAATTGTTTGTCTATATGTAGATGATTTAATTTTTATAGGTGACTTTGGCATAGAAGAATTCAAGTCAGTCACGAAGGATGAATTTGAAATGACCGATTTAGGGATTATGAGATATTTTTTGGGAATAGAAGTGCACCAGTCCAAAACTGGTATATTTATCTCACAGACTAAGTATGTGCATGAAATATTGAAAAGATTCAATATGATGAATTCAAAAGCAACACCAACACCTGTCATAACAGGATTGAAGTTAATAAAGGAAGATAAAGGGTCCAAGGTGGATCCCACACTGTTTAAAAGACTGGTAGGAATTCTTATGTATCTCACAGTGACATGACCTGATATTATGTATGGAGTGAGACTAATTTCAAGGTTCATGGAAACTCCAAAAGAAACACATTGGAAGGCAGGAAAGAGAATATTGAGATATGTGAATGGAACAAAATATTTTGGCATCAAGTACTCCACTTCAGAAGATTTCAGACTCATTGGATACACCGACAGTTATTGTGGAGGCAACATATATGACCGAAAAAGTATTTCTGGGTACACATTTCATTTTGGAATAGGTATGGTATCATGGGCATTAAGAAAACCATCCATTGTAACTCTTTCTTCAGCAGAGGAAGAGTATGTCGCAGCTACAAGCGCAACTTGTCAAGTAGTTTGGATTAGAAGAATGTTAAAATATTTGTTACAGTAACAACAAGAACCAACAACAGTTTTCCGTGACAGCAATTCATCCATCATGTTATCAAAGAATCATGTGTTTCACAAGGTATCATGTTTTATACAAGGTATAATTTCATTAGACAATTAGTGAATAACAAAGAGCTCTATTTAGAGTTTTGTGGGTCAAAAGAACAAGTCACAACCATTTTCACAAAGGCTTTAGCAAGAGATGCATTTCAACATGTGCGCAATAGTCTGGGAGTCCGCAAAGTAACATATGAGTGACAGTAAAATTGTAAACTCAATTTTTGATGTAATTTTATTTTGTAATCCCACCTACTTATAATTAAGGGAGAGTGTTGGAAATAGTAATTACAAGTCGATGAGATCTTGATGTCTCTGTTGATTTGTCTATCAGTCAATATGTCAGTAGTCAAATTATCAATCAGTCAGTTAGACATTTTGTAAGTGCAAAGTTGCACAATTACTCAAAATTCAGTCGGCCAACGGTGAAGTTATAAATGGAGATGATCTTTATCTTCTCGAGTTCACTTAGGTTGTTGAAGAGTCAATCATATTTATTGTAGTCTTAAATGTTGAGTTGGTCTTAGCTTCTGTAGGAAGTCTCAATCAGAGTCCATATAATTCAAAATCGTTTAGATGATGCAGATGATGGTGCAGAGTTGATAAGAAGAGCATAAAAGAGAGGTACAGAGAATAGTCGAAAACCAACAATAGCGGATGAGTGTAAGAAGTCTGAGCACAAGTTATGTGGACCTGTAAATCCAGTAGAAGAATTCATTAGAGCCGAAGCTCATCTCTGTCATTGTATTTTATATCTGCGCATTGCGCCGAAGTTCAATAATATCAAGCATTTTGTGTATTGAAAAGTTTCTGACGTATTTGTAAGTTGATGTGCAAAGCATAGCACTGTGTTATTCTGCATTTATAAATCATTTCATTAAGTGCGTGTATTCACAATGTGCAATTAACTAAGCAATATGTGCACTGCGTAGTGATATTGAGAACTTTGTCGCGTAGCCTGTTTGGTGCGCAATATTTGAAATTGTGTTGTGCAGAGTAGACTACGCGCTCCCCCTCAGTCTAAGATAGATTTCCAAGCTTGGTTGAAATTTTATTGTTTTCTTCCTTTGCTTCATTTCATATATCTCCTTTTTAAACCTCTCCTATGCAAATTTGGCATTTCTTGAGAACTTTGTCGCGTAGCCTGTTTGGTGCGCAATATTTGAAATTGTGTTGTGCAGAGTAGACTGCGCGCTCCCCCTCAATCCAAGATAGATTTCCAAGCTTGGTTGAAATTTTATTGTTTTCTTCCTCTGCTTCATTTCATATATCTCCTTTTTAAACCTCTCCTATGCGAATTTGACATTATAATTAAATTATTTAAATGTGTATTGTTTTTACTATTAATCAAACAACAATGTTATGTTAATTAAAGTTTCTCTTATGTTTAGGCTTTTCAGAATTGAAAATTTATTTTATTTATATGGCCAACTTGCTTGCTTTTCATAATTGAAAATTTAGTTTATTTATATTCTCAACTTGGATGCTTTTTAGAATAAAAATTTCTTGTAGACTTTCCATGTTCTCTCATCTTCACCATCTTCACCGAAATACAAGTTTATGTGAGAAAAGTGGCAAAAATAATTACAATTAATGGTTATTAGGGTTAGGGTAAGATTAAGGTTGGATTATCCCTATTAAAATTATTCCTATTAAATATTAAATTTAAAGTTATTAAATATTAACCCCTGGGGGGAAGCTCAATTGGAAAGTGTCGTGATATGAAGTGTTATGTTCGATGAGATTCCGAGTTCAAATTTAGATCGCAAACTATATAGATTGGCCATGTTCAATAATGAAAATACTACAACATAATTTAAAAAATAATAATTTAATTTTTAAATTTAAATAATAATAATAATAATAAGATAATTTATTTTATTTTATAGTTAATTTAGAGTTGGGGCTAGATGTAGGGTTATTTGTATTTGAATTTATTCTATAATAATAATAAAATAAGATAGTTAATTTTTTTTTTAGCAATTTTAAATTTAGAGATATTTTAGTAATGTATTTATTAATGTTATTAATTTATTATTTAATGTATTCTAATCTATTTGTATTAATTTATTTAAATGTATTATTACTTTAATTATGTATTATTAATGTATTATTTTGTTAGTTTACTGTTACTTTATCAATAATTATGTAGTATTAATGTATTACTTTGTTAGTTTACTATTACTTTATCAATGCATATTAATTTATTAATTAATTATTAATTAATTAATTATTTATTAATGTATTAATTAATTAATACATTATATTATTAATGTATAAATTAATTAAAAAAATACATTGTACATTAATTAATGCAAATTAATATTTTAATTTTTACATTCTATTAATAGAATAATAGTAATAAACTATATTTTAAGTTTTTTATTATTTGGAGTATATAAGTTTTATTTTCAAAGTTCCTATATTTGTGATAAAG
>ML817941.1:148900-161598 GCA_009831015.1 Picea engelmannii
ATTTACTAAGGCTATGTATTAATACTTTACTACGGATATGTTTAACCTAGGCTATTTACTAAGGCTATGTTTAACCTAGGTTATTTAATAAGCCTATGTATTAATACTTTATTAATGTATTACTAAGGTCAGTAAGGTCAATGTATTATTACTTTATTATTGTATTATTAATGTATTACCTAATCACTATAAATTAATACTTTAGCAATGTATTAATGTATTAATGTCATCCATAGTCATGGTCATGGCCAATTGTGGTCATCTATGGACAACAATAGTCAAACATGGTTAACCATTGTCAATAGCGAACATAGCCTTGTTGTCATAATGTGATGAACATAGCCTTGTGATGACAAGGCCATGAACTTGTTATCACATTACAACGATATTAATACTATGTGTTAATACCATATTAATACATAGGTTATGTTCGACCTAGGCCATTTACTAAGGTTATGTATTAATACTTTACTACCAATATGTTTAACCTAGGATATTTACTAAGGCTATGTTTAAACTAGGTTATATAATAAGGCTATGTATTAATACTTTAGTAATGTATTACTAAGGTGAGTAAGGTTAATGTATTATTACTTTATTAATGTATTATTAATCTGCATTACTTCATGAGTGTAAATTAATACTTTAGCGATGTATTAATGTATTAATGTCATCCATAGTCATGGTCATGGCCAATTGTAGTCGTCTATGGACAACAATGGTCAAACATGGTTAACCATTGTCAACCATAGTGAATGTCAACGGAAGTTAGCCATGGTCATGGTCAACCTTAATTAACCATGATCATCATAATCCAAGGTCGACCACAATTTACCATGGTCATGTGACGCAAATGTCTTGTCGTCACAATATGACGCAAATACCATGTCGACACAATGTGGCAAACGTAGCCTTCTCGTCACAATATGACAAACATAGCCTCGTGACAACAAGGCCATGACCTTGTCATCACACTGTACTATGTGTTAATACCATATTAATACATAGGCTATGTTTGACCCACACTATTTACCAAGGCTATGTATTAATACTTTATTAAGGCTATGTTTTAATACTTTACGAAGGCTATGTCAAACCTAGGCTATTTACTAATGTTATATTCAACCTATGGTATTTACTAAACTTATGTATTAATACTTTAGTAATGTATTACTAAGGTGAGTTAACTCAATGTATTACTACTTTTATAATGTATTATTAATGTATTACTTGATTATTGTAATAATAATTTAGCAATGTGTTAATTAATAATATATTAATACATTACATTATTAATGTATTAATACTTTAAAAATGTATTACTATTTTATTAAAGTTTTAATGTATTAATACATTAGTAATATATTAATTAATAATGTATTAATGTATTATTTAATTAATACATTGCAATATACATTAATGTATTAATGTCATCCATAGTCATGGTCATGGCTAGTCATGATCATCAAAAATATGTTTAACCATTGTCAACAATGGTCACCATAATCTACATTTCCTTCCAAAGTCAATCAAGGTCTACCAAAGTTAACCATGGCCATAGTTAACCATGGCCAATTAATGTATTAATGTATTAATACTTTAATAATGTATTAATAATGTATTACTACTTTAATAATGTGTTTATTACGATAATAATACTTTAATAATGTATTTATTAAGACAATGATACTTTAATAATGTATTTATTAGTTTATTATTACTTTACTAATGTATTATTTATGTATTAATGATTTAATGTATTAATACTTTAATATTGATGTTTGAATGTATTAATTAATAATGTGACGACAAGGCCATGACCTTGTCGTCACATTGCGACCTTTTTAATACTATTTGTTAATACTATATTAATACATAGGCTATGTTGCTATTTAGTAAGGCTATGTATTAATGCTTTAGTATTGTATTACTAAGGTGAGTAAGGTCAATGTATTACTACTTTATTAATGTATTGCTTTATTAGTGGATTAATACTTTAGCAATGTATTAATACATTACAATCTACATTAATATATTAATGCCATCCATAGTCATGGCTATGGCTAGCCATGATCATCCATAGTCATGGTTATGGTTAGCCATGATCATCCATAGAAAAAAAAATGTCAAACATGGTTAACCACAATCATAGTGAAGGTCATGCATAGTGAAGGCAGTTAACCATGGTCAGTCAACCATAATTAACCATGTCAACCATAATCAACCTTCCCTTCCAAATTCAACCAAGGTCTACCAAAGTTAACCATGGTCATGGTCAACCATAGTCAACAATGGTCTTTTTCAATTAATGTATTAATACATTAATAATGTATTATTAATGTATTACTAATTTAATAATGTGTTTATTAAGATATTAATACTTTAATAATGTATTTATTAGTTTATTATTAGTTTATTAATGTTTTAATATTAATATTAATATTAATGTCTTACTTTATTAATAAATACATTATTAATGTTTCAATTTATTAATTAATAATGTTTTAATGGATTACTTACTTAATACATTAGAGTATACATTTATGTATTAATGTCACTCATACTCATGGTCAACAATGGTTATCTATGGACAACAATTGTCAAACATGGTTAAACATTGTCAACCATGGTCAACCACACTCAGCCATTGCCATGGTCAACCGTTATTAACCATGATCATGGTAATCCAAGGTCAACCAAAACTAACCATGGTCATGTTCAACCAAGGTCAACTATCCATGGTCATGGTCAACAATAATTAAGCATGTCAACCATAGTTAACCTTTCCTTCCAAAATTCAAACAAGGTCTACCAAAGTTAACCATGGTCATGGTCAACCATAGTCGAAATGGTCATTCTCAATTAATGTATTAAATGTTAATAATGTATTTATTAAGGTAGTAATACTTAATAATGTATTATTAAAGTATGGATACTTTTTAAATGTTTTATTACTTTAATATTGATGTTTTAATGTAAATATTCTCGGATGGAGTGATAGTGGGAACCATGTGTCCAGTGGAGAAGCTAGGAGAGAGCCATCGTGGCATCAACCACGTGACGGACAAGTGCCTGCCCCTCCCGCCACCTTAATTCCTTTAAGTCGACCTCGCATGAGACAAGGTACCATTACTCTTAG
The DNA here is from genome assembly GCA_009831015.1 of Picea engelmannii. NCBI lineage: Eukaryota > Viridiplantae > Streptophyta > Pinopsida > Pinales > Pinaceae > Picea > Picea engelmannii. The sequence continues at coordinate 152,040 of ML817941.1, forward strand.
TGTGCCTTACTCTACCTTGGCATCCCTTCGATGGACCAACGCCATTGTTTTTCTTTTACTCTACGTGTGTGTTGGTTTAATAAAACACACCAAATCCTCGGGTTTTATGAACTACACCAGGTGTTCTGGATGCCTCATTCTCTCGTTTGATTTATCCAAAGCTCGGCCTCCTGCCCAACAACTCTTTGGCATGTTTTCTCTAACTCTCAGTCGTTCTCGCCCTCCTTTTATTTCAGAGATGCCCAGGCAGAGAGGGAAGTCCAAATGAGGTTCGACATGGAAGCCTAGCCGACCATGTCTGGCCCTACGCCCCCCACCTTCACCCTCCCACAATTCCTCCTCCTCATCGCCCACCTCGTCCTCCTCCCTGGCATAGTCAACTCATACTCCATCCAACCTCCCACCCCTTTCATCATTGTTTTCCTACAGGATGGAGTGACTTGATTTCTCGAGAACCTCGCTGGGATTCAACCCAGGACCCCTATGAAATTTGGCCTCTGCTTCGCACCCAATTCCATTGGCTCCTCCCAACTCACCGGCCTGCTCGGCCTCCCAGTCGCTTCAGGCCCCACTTCTTGGTGCTCATTCTTAGGATGACGACCCTAAAGCAAGCCATAATTCACATCAGCAGCCTCACTCACGAGCCGACTCTAGCGCTGACCCAGATTTTGAATTGCAAACAAGCCTCGCACTGCTGCAAGGCTTGGTATTTGACTTACGTTGGGACTTGGATGACCTGGAGATTCTGGACGGAATAGCTTCACAATTCCTGCATTTTCTCTTAGCATTGCAGGGTGCATACCACCCCCTAGCAGAAGAAGCTCAAGCAACAAGAGATGCGACACCAATATTGGCACCAGCCCCACCACTGGGGATTTCAGAGAATGATGCACCAGGCCAGGAGGAGAACGTGCCACCAACCCAGCTAGAGGATGCCTTGCAGCTGGATGGGACACTAGTTGAGGAGGAGCTGGCTCCTCCTCGGGACTCGACACTCAGTGCCTTCTTCTTGGATGCGTGGCCGCAATACAGCCCCACTACGTGATATGTAAAAGTGTATTTTTTATTTTTCTATGTGTGTTAATGTGGTTTTGCCTCATGAATGCCACCTATATTAGCTATTGTCTATGGCTATTACTGTTAAGATGGTCACCTTTAGGGACTTGAATTTTGGGTTTTCTTAATGTCAGTAGAAACCTTGTTATGTTTGGCAGTTTAAGACTTAACCTTTGGAATTGTTCGGTTGGCTGAGCTAGTTTCCCCTTGGGGAAACTCAGTGTTTACATCCGGGAGCAACGAAAGTATTTTATAATCCTTGATTTTGATAGACTTTTATACAATCCTACTTATTAATAATATTATAAAATACATTATATTAATGTATTATTACTTTAATAATGTATTATTTATGTATGTATTAAAACTTTAGCAATGTATTAATGTATTAATTAATTAATACATTACATTATTAAAATATTAGTATTTTATTATGTTACATTATTACTTTAATTTATATATTACATTAATGTAATAATGTATTATTACTTTAGTAATGTATTTATTAATTCATTTAATGTATTCAATGCGTTGGATGTATTTATTATTGCATTTAGGGTTTATGATTTAGTGACCATATGAAACCATGGTAACAGTCAACCATTCAATCATGATCATTATCAATACTTAATAATGTATTATTAATGTGTTACTTTATTAGGGTATTAATACTTTAACAATGTAAATTATTAATAATATATTAATGTATTAATTAATTAATATTTGTGTACATTATCATTTTAATTTATACATTAAATTAATTAACAGAATAATTATATATTAATTTAGTAACGATCTATTATTCCTCCACCACTCATGATGTTTTCCAACTAGCAACAACCACTTTATAAAAGATGGAAAATGGCATATATCAACCACTTTTATAAAGTGGTTGTTGCTAGTTAATAATGTTTTAATGCATTAAGTACTTTTTCCAGTAGAAAATTAGCAGAATTATATTAAGAAAATATAATTTTTACATCCGTAGAGTCCATATCAGCCTTTAGTGTATTGGCATATAGCTAACAACGGAACCAGACATCCTAAGAAATACATTCAAATACATCCAAAAGAGAGCTCCATATAGGACCAACACTCTCCAAAATTGCAAACAAAACTAGAAGTCTAAGATCAATAACCACCACAGTCTAGAAAAACTAATAAAAAACACATCCTGACTCGAAACTCAAAACAAAGATATACTTTCCAAAAATGGAGGAATAATAAGGGGACCGCTAATAGATGTTTATAAGGCGACATTGTCCCTCCAAACCTCCAGACCACAAGTGGAGTGAGATATATCCTTCTGGTTCCAATACTTCTTTCTTAGATAGCCCATCCGCTTCCTTATTGAAATCATGATAAATGTGAAAAAAATTGGTGGCCAAAAACTTTCTTCTTAACATCCCGATTCTTTGTTTCGAGCCTTCTATGGAGCTTACACGTTAGATCACTTTTGTCATTTAACCATTTTATGATTACCTTGGAATCTCCCAGAATATGAAGCTTGTGAGTAGACAAAATATTTGCTATAAAAAGTGTTGCCCATACTCCCATTATTTCGTCCTTTGTATTAGTTCCAACCCCACAATTCAAGTACCATTTATAAACTAATGATGCAGAAAGTTTAATGATACCCTCGGTGCCACTGCATAGTCCGTTTACCTGGGATGATCCATCAAAACAGGCCACAGGGTACTCAAGAAGATGATCTATCCTGTAGGATCATAAAGAAGAAGTAATATTTTTATCCACATGATTAAGTAGGGATCCAAGAGTCCTGATAACAATCGAATGAACTGAAGGCTCTTTTCCTTCAAAGTTAGTTGCATTCCTTTATAACCATATAAACCGGCAGATCCAGGGAGAAAGAATAGATGAAATAGTCTTATCCTTAGTCTAGTTTGATAGACAATCATCTAAATCAATCCCACCCCAATCTTGATTGAATTTTTTGATGGATTTAATTTTCATCCAGATAAGTTTAGTGAAAGAACAATGTATGAACAAGTGTTCATTATCTTCACTATCTCCTTTGCATAACTGGAAACAAGAAGGGACCATCCATCCTCTATGTTGTAAATTTTTCCAAGTCATAATTTTGTTCTCCACTGCCAGCCACATAAAGAGCTTAACTTTATGTTGGATATCCCACTTCCATAATCTTTTTCACCAACTTGTGAGAGTTGACAGGTTTAGTGTAGAGATTAAGGCCGCATAAACATTCTTTGTAGATAGGGAACCTGATGAGTCCCCCCCCATCCATAATATATCATATTCATTTTCAAATAATGAAACATGTGATACTTGAAGAGCCAACTAGAAGCGTTCCCACTCTGCTGCTAGATCACCTGTGGGTTCCAAGTCCGAACTGCTGATCCAAGTAGATAATAAATAATCTTGATCATGAGTTCTCCAAACTTGAGCTAAAACCGAAATATGTTTCTGTCTAAGAACAGTGAGGAGTGAAAGAGAAAGGAAGGATGAATTGCCCATCCCCAGAATTTTGTCCCTACCTAGAGCCACATGATGACCTGTACCTTGCTTCCAGCTTAGCCAATTTGTAATCAGATGAACAAAAATTAAGAGGCTATTCCAGATTTTTGAAGCCGAGGGTTGTTGAAATGTAGTTGATCTGACCCAATTTTTAACTGTCGTAAAAGGGAAATACTTATCCTTTATCACTTTTTTCCAAAGTCCCTCTTTAGTTAAAACTCTCCAAAGGGTCATCGTTGGCAGAGCGATACTTAAAGATAATATATTACAAAATCCCCAGCCACCAAAACATTTTGGTTGATCTAGAGTCTCCCAGTGACAGAGATGATAATGATTTGAATCAACATTATTGTTCCAAAGAAAATTATAGAGTAATTTTCTTAACCTGTGAAGTATTAACAATAGAACTGAAGCTAGAGATAACCAATAAACGGGTTGGATTTCTAGGATGGCTTTACACAGTGTATACCTGCCACCCAAGGACAACCACCTGTAGCTCCAATGGTTAATTTTTTTTCCACTTTCATTAAAAGCCATAACCAATATCTCGATTTTTGTAATCCTTCTTTTAAGTAGTACCCAAGATAGTTGGAGCCCACATAAATATCAAATAAGTTATGCGAGAGGATAAACTTGAAAGGAGAAAGTTTCGACTCTGAGAGTCCTGAGTAATGTACTATCATTTTGATTGGATTCACCTTTAAGCCCAAAACTAAACAAAACTTATGAACAAGACTCATGATCTTCTTCCATTCTTTCATAAAAGCATTTGTCAGAAGTAAAACATCATCTACAAATAAAAGGTGTAGAATTTTCGTAAGTATGGAAACTTTTATTCCAGTTAAGAGCCCTTCTCTTTCGCTTGATTTTAATAGGAGGCTTACACTCTCCATCACCAGAATAAATAGTAAGGGTGATAGTGGACATCTCTGACATAGTCCTCTACCACTTCTAAAAAAATATGTGGCCTCCCAATTAACTAATATTTCAAGGGACACATAACTCACACATGCCATAATCTAGTTTGTCAAAGGCGTTCCAAATCCCACTTGGATTAAAATCAATCTCAGAAAATCCCAATTAACGCAATCGAAATCTTTTTGTAGGTATAGCTTAAGTATGACAGATTTTAAGTTTTTCTTTTTAATACTGTCAATGCACTCATGAGTTTTACCTATTGCATCATGAATCTGGCACCCCTCTAGGAAGCCTACTTTTTCTGCTGATAGAGCCCTTGAAAGAATCAGTTTAATTTGATTTGCTATAACTTTTGAAATACCTTTATAAACCAGGTTGCACAAATAAATAGGTCTATAATCCCCAAATCTTTGTGGTTTATTGATTTTTGGGATCAAAGCTAAAAAAGTGAAATTTAAGCTTCTTGCAATGTGTCCATAGGACCAGACTTCCTCCACCAACACGAGAAGGTCCTCACTAACTAAATCAAATAAATGTAAGAAAAATTCCACCATCCAGCCATTAGGCCCTAGACTTTTGTCTTTTTGAAACAAAGATAAAACTGATTTCAATTCCTTTAAAGTGACTGGAAAATATAGATCTCTCACTTCATCCTCACTTATCAACCTTGAAAATAGATCCACCACCCCAACCTGCTCTACTGTTGAAAAAATATCAGTGGAATTAAAGAAACTCTTGAAGTGATTTTCTACCTCCACGACTATCGCTTTTTGTCCTTTGTGAATAAGCTCTGAGTCATCTCTAATATCCCATAAATGTTTTTTATTTCTCTTGTGATTCGCAAACTGATGAAAGAACTTGGTATTTTGATCTCCGCTTTGGACCCAAATTGCCCGAATTCTAAGTCGCCACAGGTCCTCCTGAGTTTTAAGAACCGTATTCCTTTCAAATTCAAGTTTAATGAGATTATACTCCACCTCCGGAAGAAAAGAACCATCTGAGAGTAGCTGCAAATGTTGTTTGATATTTTCTTCCAAGTTCTCCAAAACTTTTGCATCCCGATCCCTTGACTCTTTTTCCCAACAAATTGTGAGAGTTTTAAGGTCCTTTAACTTCCATATAAAACGATGTTGGCTATCTCCTTCCAGTAGATAATTCTGATCAGTCCAAAGCTTATGAACCGTGTTGTTGTAGACTTTATCTAAAATCCACTGAGAATTGAATTTGAAGGGGTAAGCTTTTAGAAAAGTGTTGTTCTCCAGTTGTAACAATATTGTCGCATAATCTAACACAAAGGGAAATTCCACCCAGGATCGATACAGTCTAACATCCAGGAGAAGATCCTTCGAAACTAAGAACCTATCCAATGTCTTGGCTATCAAATCTGTACCCGAGCACCCATTTTTCCAAGTTGGGACTAATTTATCATGTTGGACATCTATATGTTAATGTGTTAGAAAGAGTGAGTTGAATAAACTTGCAAGTTGATCGGAAGAAGCATAACCTCCCCAAACCTATCCATTAGAAACCGTAAGATTTAAGTCCCCCGCAATCACAAGGCTTTTCATAGCTAGTAGACCATTGTTTGCAAGTGTAATCCATAAATTTTTACGCTCTAGGCATGGATCATAAATGTTTAGAAGGTTGATCTTCCTTTTTGATGCAATAATTGAACCTGTTAAAAAAATCCCTCCACAAGTGAGGTACATAACCAAACTAAAAATTTGGGGATCCCAAGACACCAACAGACCTCCCGAAGTACCAACAGAACTTACTGCACAAGTAACCCAGGTCGGACGAAGTCTATGCATAAAGGAATGAACTTTTTTTTCATTAACCATCGTTTCCTGTAGGAAAACAATATTTGGATGGGTAGTTTCCAAGACACAACGAAACGAGGTATCTTTTAGGGAGCCTCCAATCCCTCTAAGATTTAGTGACAAGAAAATCATTACTTAGCCCTTGCTAAGGCCTTCACTGCTCTAAGTGCTCCATTGTCGGAAGAGGATGGATCTGTGACTAAGGGAGAAATTGATGACGACTGTAATTTCTTCCTTGTAGTCTCAACCTGAATAGTTGTCAAGGTGATAACCTCACCAAAGAAAGTGGATGGGTCAATGAGGGAATTCCCCAAAAAAGTAGGTAATGGGGTCGAGAGGTTACTATCACGTGGATAGGGAATCAAGGAGTCCAAGATTGCGCTTAATGAGGATTCACCCTCCTCGAATTCATGACAACCCAGAAGAGGAAATGACTCACTTGGAGAGGGAGAGACCCCTTGTGGGACAGAGGAGTAGGTAGGATTGTGAGCAGAGTTAGAAATACTATCATGTCTAGTAAGATGCAGTTCCAAGACTAGTAGAACACCCTGATCACAAGTCGGAAAACAAACAGAACCATCCAAACCCCCTGACGAAGGAATGTCATTAACAAGTAAGGAGGGTGAAACCAAAGGAATAATAACAGGATTCCCCTTACCCTCCCCCTAGGGAAAATCCATAGAGGATAGCATAAATTTTAGCAGTGGAGAGGCATTAAGTTCTTCTTTTTCCAGTAAAGATAAAGAGCTAAACAGGTCCGGTAGTAAAAATTCAACTTACGAGTAACAATAATGTCCCATTCCTGCGAGGGTAAAGACTCTATCAATGGATACTGATAGTCTTCCCATCCAGAGTTCACTTCCTCTTCTAAATCCCCCATGTCTTTGTGAAGTGTCGTGTCTTCGGAGATTTCCTCATCACCCCTTCCCAAACAGTTTCTTCTCATATTTCCAGTATTATGGAAAAGGCTATAACGAAATGGGATTTCAAGATAGTCCAGTCTCTGGACTATCATTTTTCCCCTCCATTCAATCTCTAAGAGTTCGGGAAATCTCCCATGGACGTCCATCTCCACCAATATTTTACCCATTTTTCTGGTTGAAGCTGAGAGTATGGAGTCACCCAACGTGATGAAGGATCCTAAAGAGTTACCAATTGCCTCCATTGCATCCGCATTCCAAAATTGAAGTGGTAAAATTGGGAGTAGTACCCACAGGTGTCAGAATTGAAAGTATTTTTTCTTGGGGTTTAATGCCAAGCGCCATCGCTTAATCATAAGACTGCAACCACCTATCACCCACCTCTGTTCCAGAAGCAGAGTAGATTCTTCAGGATTTTTACAAATGAAGCCCACCCATCCTTTAGTCAGATAAACTAACTCAGGCGAGTAACCTATCAGAGGCTTCCAGGTAAGTTCCAACCACTCCAACAAGGAAACCTTACAAAGGTATATGTAAGATAGTCTTCCAACTAAAGCACAGAGCACCAATCTGCAAGTCTCTGCGAGACCAACATCTGACCCTAGCACCATTTTATGCACTTTATTTTTGTCCCTCCACTGCCTATGGCTAATACAAGTTTTTTCGCCCCCCTTACTACCTTCCTTCAATAGGTTAGCGTAATGATTCTCCTTACTCTTTTCTTCCTGAGACCATGCCATTGTAAGTCTCTCTGCAGACTATGTAAACCCCAAATAATTCGGCAAGTATTATGCGAAGGAAGGAGATGGACCCAGACTAAGGAAAGAGCAGGTTAGTGGAGATAGTGATGGTTTTGTGGAAGGTGAAATAAATTTGTCAGAACCAAGAACTGTTGAGTCCATCTTATCAAAAATACCCTTTTCCCTCCATATTTCTTCATCATCCACATTCATCAGTGTGTTGACGTTTTCCTCCACACTTCGCTAAGTCAAAGAGGCCATGGGAGTCCACTTGGGCTCCACTGAGCCCTACCCCCTAGAAGAGTTAAAGTAATGTTGTAGAAACACGAAAAATGTTAAATGAAGTGAAAATGTCTTATTAAATGGATAAATGACACAATGCCATTTGGAACCCACAGTGAACACACCCCACGGGGAAACTCAGCTACCAATTCCCAAAAAACATAATAAATGACAAGACCTTCACTAAACTAGTTCTATGGTAAAAACCTCTCTCGAACCAAAAAAATAATAGTCTAAACCCTAAACCCCTGGTGAGGAAGGCATTAAATTATCTCCAATCCCTCGAGGATAAACTCTAGAAATAGAACTAAAGGAAGGCTACAGTCAACTGGTTCAGTTTTCGCTTGGACCTCCATCTGGTCTCGTGCCCCCTCTCTCTCTTCTCCCTTTCATGTAAGACACGGTACCAAGGGTTTCCAATGCATTAAGTACTTAATACACTATATTATACATTTATGTATTAATGTCGTCCATACTCATGGTCATGGCCAACAATGGTTCTATATGGACAACAATTGTCAAACATGGTTAACCATTGTCAACCATGGTCAACCACACTCAACCATTGTCATGGCCAACCATAGTGAAGTTATAGGGAAGTGAACCATGGTCATGATCAACCATAATTAACCATGATCGTCATAATCCAAGGTCAATCACAATTAACCATGGTCATGGTCGACCAAGGCAAACCATAATTATCTGCGGTCATGGTCAACCATAATTAATCATGTCAACCATAATCTACCTTTCCTTCCAAAGTTAACCATGGTCATAGTCAACCATACTCAACCATGGTCATTGTCAATTAATTTATTAATGTATTGATATTTTAATAAAGTATTATTAATGTATTAATACTTTAATAATGTGCTTATTAAGGTATTAATACTTAAATAATGTATTTATTAGTTTATTATTACATTATTAATGTATTTATTAGTTTATTATTACATTATTAATGTATTAATACTTTATTAATGCTTTAATGTATTAATACTTTAATATTAATGTTTTAATGTTTTAATATATTAATGTGACTTTGTATCATTTTAATACTATTTGTTAGTACCATATTAATACATAGGCTATGTTGTTATTTAGTAAGGCTATGTATTAATACTTTAGTAAAGTATGACAAGGAGTCCCCATGATCTTGAAAACCAACTAAGAATCCTCAAGGTTTTTTGCTCTAATATGGGCATGACTGTTAATACTGATAAGACTAAGGTCATGATTATTAAATCCAATAAGATCCCTTATGATACCTTGGTATATGACAACAACAACTTGGAGGAAGTGACTTCATACAAATATCTTGGAATTG
>ML817941.1:161698-187689 GCA_009831015.1 Picea engelmannii
ATATTGAAGAAGATTCTTGATTTGAGGTGGCTTGGATTGTCGATGACACCTCAGGGCGTTTACAATCATGGAATGACTCCAACTGCTGCCACTAGCAAGGAATATCTTGCAATAGACAAACCGGGTGCGTTATGGGGCTTCTGCTACTGGGTCTGCTATCAGGGGAAGACTTCATATCGAATCCCCAGATGAAGGGAACACTATCGGAGTCATTGGGAGATCTCCAGTTTCTTGAGATTTTGGAAATGGGGGCCTTGAAACAAATCATCGTCTCTATTCCCTTGTCGCTTGGGAAGCTCAAGAGGTTGAATAAGCTTTGTCTCAACACCAATAAGCTCGACAGTTTGGTCCCTTCGTTTTTGGCATATCTCCACAATCTTCAAGAATTGGATCTGTTTGAGAACGGGCTCAGAGGAAGCATACGGGATAGTTTTGGAGGCCTAAGGAAGCTGCATGTTTTGAATCTCTACACCAATAGGTTGCAAGGTTTAGTTCCTGCCTCAATAGGTCATCTTTCCAAGATTACCATTCTCGATCTCCATGGAAACCTTCTTAGAGGCTCCATTCCTCGGTCTATAGGAGAATTGAGCTCTCTGCAATCGTTGGATATGTTTGATAATCGACTTACGAGAACCAAACCAGATTCTATGGGTATGTTATTGAATCTGTCTGCCTCATATCTCAATAATAACAAATTCAGTGGCACAATCCCACTCTCCATAGGGAGGATAATCACTCTGGGATTCCTTCGTCTTCAGGAAAATGAATTGAGCGGGTTTATTCCACCTTTTATCGGAGGTCTAGTCAATTTGAAATGATTTTCAATAGCCAGTAACATGATCAATGGCTCCATTCCTTCCACATTGGGTAAGTTATTTAAACTCAAGGAGCTTTATCTCAATCATAATAGGCTACCAGGTTTGATTCCAAAGTCTATAAGAAAGATTTCTAATCTTCTATTTCTCTATCTCTCTCACAACAATCTCTCAGGTAGCCTTCCGCTGGAATTACCAGAGCTCTCTAATTTGCAAATATTGGATATTTCATTCAATAATTTCAAGTTTGTGAGTGTGCCCAGAGTTCTATCGGAGCTCCCTGAATTGTATCAACTATCCCTCGTTGGTTGCGGTATCGAGGGAAGTGATGCAGGAGCATCGCCTTCCAAGTCAACAATGCAGGCGTGGAGGTGAACAAATGACATCTCAGCAGGACTGAGTTTCGAATCAAACATTTATTTCAAAGATAAATCGGTTGTGGGGATATTTTGTAAACAACATTTTAAAATTGTAACTTGTTTGTAAAGTCATGAAAGACTGTAAGAGATTGCAGATATGGAGTGTTGACTCTATCTGGCAATAACTAGTAGTTATTGTAATAAGACAAAGTAGGTAACATATTTGAGTTTGATAGGATATATTTCAGATAGGGTGAGAGAGCTCATGGAGCCAGACCTTAGATAGTTTTTTTCATTATTGTATTGTAACAAATAGACAGAATAGAGAGAATGAGATAGAGATCAAAGAGATCAGTAGAATAGAGTAGAGTAGAAGAAACATAATGTAAATTTGTTTTCATGAATGAATAGAACATACATAGTTGTCCCAAAATCCTTGGACTGTTTTCATTTCATGTGTGATTGAATGAATATTATATTATGTATGTATGGTTTAGTTCATTTCGTTCATGCAAGACTGTTTGAGAGATTGACTGTATGAGTTCATGACAAAATTGGATGAGTTTCAATTGTTTCTCTTCTGACACTCGTATGCAAGGTTTGCATCTTGAACGCAAGGAGCGCGTCAATTGAGTCCCGGAGTGGCTCAGAGAATTTCATAGAGGACAATAGAAACTTAGACCAGGTGCAAGGTGTGCACAACATCAAGGAGTGACCAAGCCTCGAATAACCAGCACAGAGGAATGCCAGGTGGGTGAGAAGAATTTCTTTCCAAGAAATCCTTTGATTTGAGTTATTGAAATCTCGAGAGCACAAGGTGTGCGTGGGAGATATAAATAATTTTAAGGACCGAAGCTCAGAAGAGATAACATTTTTCTCGAGTGTTGAAAAGATCCCATATTCAGACTCATATAAATAACAAAGGTTCGAAACCTTTGAAGATTGATAAATCTTCCAAGCGGCGAGATATCAGAATCTCAGGAGGAGGAGTGACCGTGATCGTTGGATTGCAGTGAAGAGGATCGACTGCCGTCAGATCAGAGGAAGGTGCAAGAGCCTCATCACTTCGCAGCATAGAGGAGAGAGAACCTATTAGGGTCGAACTTTGAGGTTACTAAAGTCCAAAGAGCCAAAAACTTGAAGTAGAATCTCAGTCGTCTGATCATAGAAACAAATCTGAGCCATCAAATGTTCGGGGTAAGGATCAAGTGTCGGATCATCAGAAAGGATATAGACCATTAGATACTGTGAATTCCAGGAGGAAGCAAGTTTGAACTTGAAACACCCACAGTGCGGAGAGCCAAAGGTCCAGAGCGAATCTAGATCATTGATCCAGGAGGATACGTGTCGATAGGTCGAAAGATCCAGAGGAAGGTGGAGGTTGAATCGTTGAAACATCTAAAGCCTGATTACTAGAAGAGGAAAGAGTCATTGATCTGTGAGGAGACACTTGGAAGAAGATATCGAGCTCAAGGAAAGTTGAAGTGGGTTTTTTAATTGAGAACTGAGATAATCGTAGTGCGAAGAGTCGAAGACCTAAAGTAAGATTAGGACCGTGAGATCTAAGGGAGACATGGTGCAAATCCGTGAACTCTGGGTAAAGTTCTAAAGTGATTTGTAGCCACTGGGTATAAGAGGGGCGTGGTGTAGATCCATGCATTCCGGGTAAAGTCCTGAAGTAATCCTCGATCGTTGGATCAGGAGGACATGCGTCATGGGATCACAACCTTCAGATAAAAGCATTTGGGAAAAGGAAAAGTTTGAGATTTGAGATCTCAGAAGTCCGAAGACCCAGAGGATATCTCGACCGTCGATTGAGAAGAGGGTCACTGGACCGTTGATCCGAGTTGAACGGTAAAACACCCAAAGTGAAGGCATGATCGTTGATTAGGAAAACATGTGTCTGTAGATCGCTAGTTATGGAGGATTGAAATACGGAAGGAAGTTGGGTTTGAGATTTTGAATTCTCAAAGTCTGGAATTACGAAGAGATCTTGGTTGTTTATTCATAGGAAGCATATCTGGTCCGTAGATTCGAAGGGCGCAAATCTGATCATCAATTTAGACGTTATCGTCAAGATCATGAGATCGACGGTCCTATAGTATTGTGGGGAAAAAAATTGCGAGGAGTTTAAGATATCGAGGGTGGGCCACAATTCAAACCAGGGTTCCATCAAGGGGACACATGGAGGTTGTAGGATCATTGTGGGCTCAAAAGTAGTTTCACTCCAAACTGCTTGTGGCCATGGCCACAATCGCGTGGTCATATGCCAAGGTCACATCAAGAGAGGGTTTATTTGAAAAGGAGATAACGTTGACACTCTGACTTTTCACAGCAGAGTGAAAGGAAAGGTCATAGGTTGTTTTCAGAAATGCACCAGGAAGCTGAGGGGGCATGTGTTTAGATACAGGGGGGACCATTAAGGTTCCAAAGAGTCTTTCAACTCAAGAATCAGAGATCCATTGATAGGGAGGTCGCGCAGCCCTAAGGGGGAGTAGGGTGGTTGCATCAGGTGGTATTAGAGATGATATTAAGTTTGTTTGAAAACAACAGATGAAAGGAGAAAGGGGTAAGTTGATATCATTTGTGGTATCGAAAATAAATAAAAAATTGTTTGTAGGTGACGTAGTTAAATCATGCCACCCAGAAGGCGTAGAGAGAATGCAGAAATGGAAACAACGTAGAGAAGAGAACCAAACTCTATAGATATCAGTGAAGCTGAGAGAGAAGAAGAAGAGGTCGAGGAAAATGTAGTATAGGATGCTACAAAAGATCACTTAATAAAATTTGTTTCAAAAATAGAAGCTAGAGCGAGAATAGAGGTACCAATGTATGAAGGTAAATTAGAAGTTGAAGAATTGTTAGATTGGGTACGTGCTATGGAAAAATACTTTGATTATGAAAATATTGAAGAAGACAAGATGGTGAAGCATGCAATGACAAGACTGAAAGGTCATGCAACTCTATGGTTAGATGAACTACAAGCCGAACACAGGAGAAATGATAAGCATAAAATTAAAATTGGGATACAATGGTAGCTAAGTTGAAATCCAAGTTATCTCGAAGGATTACCAAATTAATATTTGCAGAATATTGTAGAACCTGAGACAGAAAGGTTTATCAGTGAAGGAGTACACCGAGGAATTTTACAGACTAAACATCAGGGCTGGACGGAAGGAAAATGAATATGAAAAGACAGCCAGATATATCAATGGGTTGGGATACGAATTCCAAGAGGAGATCAACATGATGTTGGTTAGTACAGTTGAGGATGCTTATCAAGTAGCCTTGAAAGCTGAAGAAAAATTGGCTAGGAAGCAAATCCAACGAAGCAGAGGTAAGGGAACTACCAGAGAGAAGTTCCAGAAGCTGGAGCATGAAGCTGACAAACAACATAGACAACATGGAGGAAGAAGCTCTTTTTCCAAAGGAAGAGGAAGAGTAAGAACCAGAGGAGGTGTAGTTAGGTGCTATACCTATGGAAAGCAAGGGCACAAGTCTTGGGAATGTCTCGAAAGAAAGAACAAAGGAGGAAGTGAAGCACACGTTGTTGAAGCATAGAAACATGTGGAAGCAGAAGAAACAGAAGGAGGAAGGAACCTCATGATGAGGAAAATTCTTCTTAAACCATAAAAGGAATCAGAGGAACTAGTTCAATGAATACGTCTGTTCATAACTGCTTGCAAGGAAAAAGACAGAGTTTGCAAGGTGATCATAGAAAATGGGAGCACTGACAATATAGTATCCACGGATATGGTCTAGAAGTTGGAGCTGAAGACAGTTGCACATCCAAATCCATACAAGGTATCGTGGTTGCAGAAAGGACATCAAGTAATGGTAATTCAACAATGGCAGGTTGAATTTAAAATAGGATGTTATAGGGATGAAATATTATGTGATGTAATTCCTATGGATGTCTGTCATATTTTAATGGGAAGGTCATGGCAGTATGGTTGAAAATTTATTCATCATGGAAGGAAGAATACCTATACCCTAGAAAATAATGGTAGGACACATGTAATGAACCCCATATTGACCACCAAAAAAAATAAAATTGTTTACATAGTTTTCTTGGTAGAATAAGGGTCCTAGTTATGCCATCATGATGTTGATTTGATCATCACTCTCCATAATAACTTTGTTTTAAAATTCTACTACAAATCCCTTGATATAAAATCTTAATTTCTCTAATTCACCACAAGATTTCTTAATCATGTCATGATTAGGAGGTTATAAGGAAAGGATCCCCAAAACTATTTGGCAAAACCCCTTCTGTTTTTAATCTATACTCGAATACCTATAGGCTGCGCACCTAAGGAAAATCTTATAATACATGCTGCAGCTCAATATAATGTCACAAGACTTTAAGTCGTGCATAAGTACACCTATGGAGTTATGGCAGGAATGCCTTAAATAATCCTTAAATTATGAAGGACCTGGGGTTGGGTTCCTCTTACACCAGACAACTAACCTAACTACCAAGCTCTGGTTATAATTGACGGTTGATTGTAGTGCGGGTACAAGATCCAAAGGTGAGCAAAAGGTGACAACTAAGCTCTGTCTGTTGTCTCAGAATTACACCAAGGGGTAAGAACAATTTGGTTCAGATTCGAGTCATGATGGTGTCCCATCGCAACCTCCTTTACGTGGATTAGAAGTGTTACTGTCGTAAAAGTTAAGTCTCTGTAAAATCACTAAAAAACCGTCCCATGAATCCCTATGTAATTGATGGCTTCATACTCCAAGTGTCAAACACACTTCCATGGTCACATGGCAATCCATCCTCTGCACCCCTTACATTTACTACGAGGTGACAAGGTATCGATTAGGGTTAAGGTAGGTTTATCGCTTTATCATTCCTGAGTTTTCCCGAAGAGGTCCGACATGCCCCCTTTCAGAGGCGAAGACTGTGAGTGAAGGAGGTTACTCCATGATGTAAATCTCAACGCAACCCTATGCCTTGGTAAGTTCTTTAACATAATGTCAAGATAGATAAAAGAAAAGGGAGATGAAGAACTTTGGAAAAGGTTAAGCATTCTGGTATTTTGTCAATGGTAGTGTCTTCCCTTTTTGTCTGTCGTGTCTTTCCTTTCGACACTTTCTCTTCATCATTTTTTGAAAAATTGCCCCGTAATCTTGGGAAACGCTTCCTCCCGGAGATTGTTGGAAACCCCTTTTTGGTTATGTGTTTTGGGGTCCCTCTATAGTAGCAAATAGAGCCTTTCTAAATTAGGGTTGATCGAAGCATACACCTCTCACTGTGAAAATAACTAAGATGTAGTATAAGTATATCGGCTTGTTTTGTTATTCCTGCTATCGTTCTTCCTCAAGACATCTTACGGAGATGGGTTGGCTCTATGTATAGTCAACGATGTGGGTTCTTTCTGTTTGGTAGGAAGATTATTATATTCCTTTTACCTATTTCCCTGAATGAATTGAGTCATCATCCTGTAGCTTTACCCGACCATCGATTGCTCCTTCTATTACCATTGTCATATATTGTTTCCAGGGTATCTTGAATATTTTACTAGGAGTCATGTAGCATAAACATTTCGTATGTATCATGATGCCATGTAAATCTTGATGACGATGATTTATTTCTGTTCTTTATACACCACAACACGATGAATCTGCTTTTACTGTTGATTTTGTATCTCTATTCATTATAATTTCGATTCATAATTGAATTATACTTAGCTCGTTAATCATGTCGATATACTGTGTGAGGAGGCTATAAATTATTTCATCTGATTTCTATTGTAGCAAGGTTTGTACTATTTCAGTTTACGGGTTTCATTTATCAAACTGTTGTTGTCACTAATGATGGCCTTGCTATTCCAAGGACCCATCAAAGATGGTACTGCACCCTCCTCCCTTGGCCCGAATGTCTAAAAAGATAGCAGGTGAAGGGGCAAGGATTCGAACTTGTGTCTCAACAAGATAAGTATCTTTCTAAAAGGGAATCATCGGTTTAATTTTTTTATAGTTTTATGGAAATTTACTTTTCTTGGATACTTATCTTTTGAATAAAGACTAATGTTTATAGGGTTTGATTTCTTGTAGGGTCTCTGTCCATGAAAATCTCGGATACCCATCACTGCCTCTAGCGCAAAAGGTATTCGAGTTCCGAACCCTCTCACATCTCGGCTAACTCTACAGGTTCTATCATCGTTTAAGGAGATCATGATTTAACCAACTCTGTTGTAACTAGTTTGAGTCTACTGTATCGTTCGTTGGAGTAAACCCTTGAGGTCGTTCTTCCATTAATGGCGTTATGCCAGTTTTCCTATAGGAGTATTGAGTCTATAATTGAATACATATTCTGGCCATTATGTAATATACTTCTCTCCTTGAAGGGTTAGAAAGACAATCCTGGTCGAATTTACTCAGAATGATAATCTGTGGTAAAATATTTCTGTCCTTTAAAATTTGAACACTGTACTTACCATTTATGCTACTCAACGTTGTTCTAAACTATTGGCCTAACTTGTTATAGAAAGGAAAAGAGGTTTACCATACTCTAACAATGGCTTCACTGGTATCTTTGGCCTACTGTGTTCACTTTGAATTGGATGAAATATAATGGCTGTTGCTTTAACTAGAGTATTCCAATTCTTATTTATTTAAATTATAGTAAAAGATTGTGTGTCCGTCGAATATTTATCATATTCATAGTATAGGAGGAACTTCTTATGAATACATACATATATATAATTGTATATACGCATTTGTTTTGTGTAGACGATATATTCTATAATTCATTATCATGCCTACCCATATTAATTAGGAATATATTTGTTACAGATCTATGGTGGAATTGTATTGACTCAGAGTGGCTTAAATTTACACGAAGTGGAAGATAGTGTATGATTTTCATTTATGAATCTGAAGTTGTATTTACAGCAAATAAACTTACTCTCTCTCTCTCTCTCTCTNGTTCATGCCTAGATATCTTACACTAGAAATTGCGATGTACAAGAATTACCCCTGTTATAGCAGAAACCCAACTACAAAAAAATTATACTTTGGTCACATAAACCCATTTGATTGTCCTCAGAAGACATTCAATTAATTTCTAACATTCATACAGATTCAAATTCAATCATCAAGAGTTACTCTAGAATTAGTTTTCTAACTATTTTGTTCAAAGGTTTGACTTCACAATGCATATAACCAAACATTTTTTCGCTCAGGTTATTGTGTACATACAAACTTTAGTAATTTTGCCACATCTGGAACTAATCCATCCCACAGAGATAGAAATAATTAAATTTAGATATAGTAAGTACCTTACATCATCTATACGACCATTAAAACAAAAAATGAAAGTTATTTTAGTTCATATCTAACAAGTACAAGACATTAGATAGAAAATCATTCCGACAGAGAAGGAGTAGAGTAACATATCTGAAACAACTCACGGGAATACAAAGGGAACAACCACGTTCCTCCCAACTGTAGAACAGAGTAGCCAAAATCGCTTGCATAATTCACCCCCTAGCCTAACCATGAGTCCATGAGGGCGAACTTGGAAAACTCCTCCTCAAAAATGTCTTTCCATTCCTGCAGATTACTCTTGCCTCACACTCAATCTGTAGTGTTCATAACAACAAGAAAACCAATAGTCTCCTTTCCCAGCATACTAGGCAGTGTCCTGCCTCCTCACATATGCTATATATCCAAACAATCCTTTTTTCCTAGGTCTTCCTTCCCCCCTTGGGAATTTTTGCAGCTTTCTAAATCCATGACTTTTAGGGGTTGCCAATGGCCAAATATATGATTTTCCACTTGTAACAATCAGCCCAGAGGTAGTTCCCACCTGTTCCCCACTCATGGAGTCATGGTCAACTGATTTTAACATGGTTGTTCCATTTGTCCTCCTGCAATTAATATAAAATATCCTATTCTCATACAAGTGTCATAGTCAAATAGTTAGTTGGTTCAAATCAAATCTATGCCCAACAATCACAATCATTTATTACAATTATCAAATTCGAAATTTGGAATTGCCATAAATGGAAAAAAATTTCCAAATTCGAATTTACTAAAAACATAATAATTTTCCAACAAATTTTAAATTATAAAAATACTTTATTTTTTAGGATGTCACATCCTTTCCCCCTTCAATAAAACACTGTCCTGAATGTTCGTTCCTTTCTTGGAACAGGATTGGATGAGATTTCCACAAATCTCCCTCCAACTCCCAAGTGGCCTCCTCAGGACTAAAGTTCTTCCATTGCACCTTTACCTGAGCGACGAATCTGTTCCGAAGTGCTATTTCTCTCCAATCCAGAATACGTAGAGGTTCCGCCTAGAACTCGCCTTCTGGTTCCACATGCACCAAGTTCCAATCAATCATATGAGTAGGGTCATGAACATACTTTTTCAACAAAGAAACATGAAATACATTGTGAATTCTTAGATTAGTTGGAAGTGCAAGTTGGTATGCTACGAGTCCAATTCGAGCTAGTATCTCGAAGAGCCCACAAAACCTGGGTTCCAGATTGGCACAGTTCCCTAACTTCAACGAACTTTTTCGGGCTTTGACCTTCAAATAAACATCGTCTCCCACTTGAAATTCCAAGTGTCTTCTTTTTTTATCTGCATAGCTCTTTTGTCTGTCCTGTGCTTCTTTTAAGTTATGTTGTACCTTCCTTACCATGTTCTCCATTTCTTGGAGAATCTCTGGTCCAATCATGAGTCTGTCAGCTGGGTTGTCCCAGCTAATTGGAGTCGTACACTTTATGCCGTACAATACCTCGAAAGGGATTAACTTAGCCGAAGTTTGGTAACCATTGTTATATGCAAATTATAGAAAGTGTTGATAGTCTTCCCATTTGTTCGGTTTTGTTCTTATGTACATGCGGATCATATCCTCTACAACTTGGTTTGTCCTTTCGGTCTGTCCATCCGTTTGTGGGTGATAACATGTACTGAAATTCAAATTAGTATTTAGCCCTGCAAACAATTCCTTCCAAAAAGCGGATGTGAATTTTATGTCTCTATCTGAAATCACCATTTTAGGAAGTCCATGCAGTCTAAAAATTTCTTTCATGAATATTTCAGCAATATTTATAGCTTTAAAAGTAGACTTTACAGAAATAAAGTGTGCAGACTTACTGGGTTTATCGATTAAAACCATGATAGAATCATTTTGTTTCTGAGTTTTAGGCAAACTTGTTATAAAGTCCAGCGATATGGTCTCCCATTTCCATTATAGTACTGGTAATGGCTATAATAGGTTGGTTGGATGCTGGTTCTCGGCCTTAACCTGTGGAAAATCTTGGCACCTAGCCAAGTATTCTATTGCTTTTCCCTTGATACTAGGCTAGTAAAATAGTTTTCTAAGTGTTGTTATCATTTTCTGGTATCTTGGATGGACAGAATACGGTTTCTTATGCACTTCGCCCAAGACTATTAATTTTAACTCCATTGAATCTGGTATGTAAAGTATTTTTTTAAATCATAATAGTCCATTCTTGTCGATACTTAGATCTGGTTTATCTGAGTTTACGGTGATGTTTTGTAATTCTGCCATTATCTTAGTGTAATTTTCATCATTAATACCTGTCGTCCTTATTCTTTGTTCTAGATCACTTTCTGCCCTGCTGATATTTATCTCAAATAACCCATGTACTCTTCTGATTAAAGTGTATGCTACCTTATTTTCCTTACCCTTGATATGTATGACCTCGAAGTCAAATTCACTCAAGAAGGCTAGCCATCTTGCTTGCCTTGCATTAAGATCTGGTTGGTTAAACAGATATTTCACACCGCTATTATCCGTCAATAGTAGAAATTTTCTACCCATTATGTAGTGTCACCACATTTTTAAGGCGTGTATTACCACTGCCAATTCTAAGTCACGAGTGACATAATTTCGCTCATGTTCTTTTAATTTCCTGGACTCATAACAAATCACATGTCCTTCCTGAGTTAGGACACCACCTAGTCCTTATTTACTTGCATCAACACATACGGTGAAGTCTTTATCTGGGTCTAATACCTTCAATATGGGTGCAATTGTCAATAATTCCTTTAGTTTGTTAAAACTATCTTGACACTTCTGTGACCAGTTAAACTTGGTCCCTTTCTTTTGTAATGACATGATGGGGTAGGCTATCTTGGAGAGCCCTCCTATAAATCTACGATAATATCCGATGATTTCCATGAATGACTGGATATCCGCTACATCCTTAGGTACCGACCACTCTATGGTGGCTTTTATTTTCTCAGGGTCTACGACAATGCCTTCTGTTGAAATTACATGTCCTAGATATTGTATTTTCTTTTGATAAAAGTCACACTTATCAAACTTGGTGTACAGTTTGTGCTTCCTCAATGTTTGCAGAACTATTCTTAAGTGTTCTTCATGTTCTACCTACGTTTTAGAGTAGACCAAAATGTCGTCGATAAATATTAGTATGAACTTGTCTAAGTATTGACTGAAAATACTTTTCATCAGGAACATAAATGTGGCTGGTGCATTAGTGAGTCTGAAAGGTATGACTACAAATTCATAGTGTCCATATCTTGTTCGAAAAGTTGTTTTTCTTATATCTTCATCCTTTATCCTAACTTGATGATAATCAAATTGTAAATCCAATTTCTAAAAGATCTTGGCCCCACCTACTTGATCAAACAGGTCATTTATCCTAGGTAAGGGGTACTTGTTCTTAATAGTCATTTTATTCAATTGTCTATAATCGATACAAAGTCTTAGAGTACCATCTTTATTTTTCACAAAGAGGACTGGTGCCCCCCATTGTGAAACACTTGGTCTGACATACTCTTTTTCCAACAATTCCTGTAATTGTATTTTTAATTTTGTCAGTTCTGGTAGACTCATTTAGTAAGGTGCTTTTGAGATAGGGGCTGAACCAGGTAGTAGGTCTATGGAGAAGTCTATTTCCCTTCTCGGAGGTAATTCTGGTATCTCATCCACAAACATGTCTCTAAATTCACGTAGGACAGCGAAGTCTTCTAACTTTGTCTTATCTTCTTTTTCTAGCAGATTCGTTACTTGGATGGCATAAACTTGACATCCCTTTCGCATACATTTCTTGAGTTACATCACTGAAACTTGTCTGACTGATACAGGTTTTGGTATACCTTGGGTTGTTCTAGTAGTGCCAAAATTGTCTTTATAGTTAAGTATCTTTGTATAACAATCTAGTACTTCTTTGTGTTGCTCCAACCAATCCATCCCAATAATCATATCGTAAGATCCTAGTGGTAGGATGTTCAGATTTGTTCTTATATTTCGACCATCTAAGCTGAACTCAAAATCAGAAATAAATTCAACTACTTTCCTTTTAGTTCCTGTTGCTAGTTGTACCAGCCATGATTTTTCGTGCTTCAGTTTCTTAAGTTTATTTAACTTTACTACATCATGAGTAATATAACTTAACGTAGCTCCAGGGTCAATTAAAATAGAAATTAAAGTGCCATTGATTTTACCTTCGATTTCTACCACATAGGACTGGTGGTCAGATTGTCGACCATCTATGGTTGCATTTATCCGATGCAGGCTTCTGCCCACGTCACCCACCATCGAGGCTTCCTGCAAATTATGAACAACAACTCTATTTTTTGAATTTAACCATGGACAGTTACTCCTTAGATGAGGTTCTCCACATTCCTAGCACTTTAATGGTTCACGGGGGCTATTCCCAAACTTCTTCATCCCCATATTTACCGGTTTACTGCTACCTTACGTATTCAGATGGTTGGAGTGAAAATATTTTCTCGAAAATCTTTTTGCCACATTCTGATAAAGAGTTGGTTGGTATCCCTTCTTTCGATGGTTCATTCGATCTTGTTTCTTATCCATCCAGGCTTTGGGAAACTCTACCCATTATTTATATTGGTCATAGCACATTTGTGCTTTCCTGAATACTTCACTCAAGGATTTGGGGTTGTCAAACTCAATTCTGTCCATGTAGGACTGTGGTAAACAGCTTAAGAATCACTGGATTTTTACCTTATCCTCCCAGATGTATGGTACGAACCTTAGTAGTTCCAAAAATTTATTTATAAGGTCCTCCATCGTCATTTGTCCAAGTCATAACTCGTAAAATTCTTTCGTTTTCCTTTAATAATAGCTTTCAGAAAGGTACTATTTCTTGAAATACTTCTTAAACTCATACCATTCCAATTGTTTCTCCTTTAGGCCTTTGGACAATTTAAGGTCTTGCCACCAAATGTTGGCCTTCCCTTTCAGATTGTAGATGGTCATTCTGACCTTCATATTGCTGGAATAGTTGTAGATTTGGAAGTATTTTTTGATGTCTAACAAACATGCCTCAACTTCTTCTCCTGTCCTGGATTCTCCATCAAGGCTAGCTGGTTTAATTTTTTTAAACTCTCCTTCAAGGTGGTCTACTTGTTTTCTTTTTCTGTCTGTTTTAGTTTTGTTGTTAGCTGAAGGTGTTCCTTCAGACGACCTGTCTTCTTTTTATGTTTCCAACCCAGAGTTCTTGGAGGCCCTTTTGATGGCCTCTTCGTCGTGGTTTTCCTCCTTTGGTATTTTCTTGGTCACTATACTGCGCAGCAGGACTTCATTTATCTCTTTCTTTTCCTACTGTGTTTTCTTCAATTTCTCATTGTCTGCTTTGAAAACCTGCAACTCAACAATAAGATTCCTCATTGTTTCCAGTACTTTCGTAGGAGAGCTTCTGTCACTATTCTGTCTTGGATCTCCATGAGGTCCCTATTTTGGATTTTCTTCCATTCTGATTTCTGGATCGTTCGGAGCTACCATGGTGGACACAAAACATAAAAAGTTTTTATGTTTGTAACAATCAAGGTTTATTAGTTTTTGCATAAGTAGAATATATTTCAAGAATTTAATGTGGCCCTGTTCAAGGCCCAGTGTTGTAAAATTTTCTCTGATACCATATGTAATGAACCCCATATTGACCACCAAAAATAAATAAATTGTTTACATAGTTTTCTTGGTAGAATAAGGGTCCTAGTTATGCCATCATGATGTTGATTTGATCATCACTCTCCATAATAACTTTGTTTTAAAATTCTACTACAAAGTCCTTGATATAAACTCTTAATTTCTCTAATTCACCACAAGATTTCTTAATTGTGTCATGATTAGGAGGTTATAAGGAAAGGATCACCAAAACTATTTAGCAAACCCCCTTCTGTTTTTAATCTGTACTCGAATACCTATAGGTTGCGCACCTAATAAAAATCTTATAATACATGTTGTAGCTCATTATAATGTCACAAGACTTTAAGCGGCGCATAAGTACACCTGTGGAGTTATGGAAGGAATGCCTTAAATAATCCTTAAATTATGAAGGACCTGGGGTCGAGTTTCTCTTACACCAAACAACTAACCTAACTACCAAGCTCTGGTTAGAATTGACGGTTGATTGTAGTGCAGGTACGAGATCCAAAGGTGAGCGAAAGGTGACAACTAAGCTGTGTCTGTTGTCTCAGAATTACACCGAGGGGTAAGAACAATTTGGTTCATATTCGAGTCATCATGGTGTCCCATCAAAACCTCCTTTACGTGGATTAGAAGTTTTACTGTCGTAAAAGTTAAGGCTCTGTAAAATCACTAAAAAATCGTCCCACGAATCCCTATGTAATTGATGTATTCATACTCCAAGTGTTAAAACACACTGCCATGGTCACATGGAAATATGTCCTCCACACCCCTTACATTTACTATGAGGTGACAAGGTACCGATTAGGGTTAAGGTAGGTTTATTGCTTTGTCATTCCTGAGTTTTCCCGAGGAGGTTCGGCATGCCCCCTTTCAGAGGTGAAGACTATGAGTGAAGGAGGTTACTCCATGATGTAACTCTCGGCACGACCCTATGCCCTGGTAAGTTCTTTAACACAATGAAGAGATAGATAAAAGAAAAGGGAGATGAAGAACTTCAAAAAAGGTTAAGCATTTTGGTATTTTGTCAATGGTAGTGTCTTCCCTTTTTGTCTGTCGTGGCTTTCCTTTCGGTACTTTCTCTTCATCATTTTTTGAAAAATCTCCCTGTAATCCAAGGAAATGCTTCCTCCCTGAGATTGTTGGAAACCCCTTTTTGGTTATGCATTTTGGGGTCCCTCTATAGTAGCCAACGGAGCCTTTCTAAATTAGGGTTGATCGAAGCATATGCCTCTCACTGTGAAAATACCTAAGCCGTAGCATAAGTATATCGGCTTGTTTTGTTATTCCTTCTATCGTTCTTCCTCAAGACCTCTTACGAAGATGGGTTGGCTCTATGTATAGTCAATGATGTGGGTTCTTTCTGTTTGGTAGGAAGATTGTTATATTCCTTTTATCTATTTCCCTGAATGAATGGAGTCATCATCCTGTAGCTTTACCCGACCTTCGGTTGGTCCTTCTATTACCATTGTCATATCTTGTTTCCAGGGTATCTTGAATATTTTATTGGGAGTCCTATAGCATAAACATTTTGTATGTATCATGATGCCATGTAAATCTTACGGTGATGATTTATTTTCATTCTTTATACACCACAACGCGATGACTCTTCTTTTACTGTTGATTTTGTATCTCTATTCGTTATAATTTCGATTCATAAATGAATTATACTTAGCTCATTAATCGTCGATATACTGTCTGAGGAGTCTATAAATTATTTCGTCTGCTTTCTATTATAGCAAGGTTTATACTATTTTAGGTTACGAGTTTCATTTATCAAATTGTTATTGTCACTAATGATGGCCTTGATGTTCTGAGGACCCATTAGAGATGGTACCATGCCCTCCTCCCTTGGCCCGAATGTCTAAACAGATAGCAGGTGAAGGGGAAAGGATTCGAACCCGTGTCACAACAAGATAAGTATCTTTCTGAAAGGGAATCATCAGTTTATTTTTTTTATAGTTTTATGACAATTTAATTTTCTTGGATACTTATCTTTTGAATAAAGACTAATGTTTACAGGGTTTGATTTCTTGTAGGGTCTCTGTCCGTGCAAATCTCGGATACCCGTCACTGCCTCTAGCGCAAAAGGTATTCGGGTTATGAACCCTCTCACATCTCGGCTAACTCTACAGGTTCTATCATCATTTAAGGAGATCATGATTTAACCAACTCTGTTGTAACTAGTTTGAGTCTATTGTATCATTCATTGGAGTAAACCCTTGAGGTCGTTCTTCCATTAATGGTGTTACGCCAGTTTTCCTATATGAGTATTGAGTATGTAATTGAATACATATTCTGGCCATTATGTAATATACTTCTCTCCTTGAAGGGTTAGAAATACAATCATGGTCGAATTTACTCAGAATGATAATCCGTGGTAAAATATTTCTGTCCTTTATAATTTGAACACAGTACTTACCATTTATGCTACTCGACTCTGTTCTAAACCATTGTCCTAACTTGTTATAGAAAGGAAAAGAGGTTTACCATACTTTAACAATGGCTTCAATGGTATCTTTGGCCTACTATGTTCACTTTGAATTGGATGAACTATAATGGTTGTTGCTTTAACTAGAGTATTCCAACTCTTATTTATTTAAATTATAGTCAAATATTGTGTGTCCGTCGAATATTTATCATATTTATAGTATAGGAGGAACTTCTTATGAATACATACATACATATAATTGTATATACGCATTTGTTTTGTGTAGACGATATATTCTGTAATTCATTATCATGCCTACCCATAGTAATTAGGAATATATTTGTTACAGATCTATGGTGGAATTGTATTGACTCAGAGTGGCTTAAATTTACACGAAGTGGAAGATAGAGTTTGATTTTCATTTATGAATCTGAAGTTTTATTTACAGCAAATAAACTTACTCTAAATATATACTTCTATATATAGATTCAATCTATTCATGCCTAGATATCTTACACTAGAAATTGCGATGTACATGAATTACCCCTGTTATAGCAACAACCCAACTACAAAAATTTTATACTTTGGTCACATAAACCCATTCGATTGTCCTCAGAAGACATTCAATTAATTTCTAACATTCGAACAGATTCAAATTCAGTCATCAAGAGTTACTCCAGAATTAGTTTTCTAACTATTATGTTCATAGGTTTGACTTCACAATGCGTATAACAAAACAATATTTCACTCAAGTTATTGTGTACATACAGACTTTAGTAATTTCGCTACATCTGGAAATAATCCATCCCACAGAGATAGAAATAATTAAATTTAGATATAGTAAGTACCTTACATCAGCTATACGACCATTAAAACAAAAAATGAAAGTTATTTCAGTTCAGATCTAACAAGTACAAGACATTAGATAGAAAATCATTCCGATAGAGAAGGAGTAGA
This sequence comes from Picea engelmannii, assembly GCA_009831015.1. Classification (NCBI taxonomy): domain Eukaryota; kingdom Viridiplantae; phylum Streptophyta; class Pinopsida; order Pinales; family Pinaceae; genus Picea; species Picea engelmannii. The sequence continues at coordinate 179,168 of ML817941.1, forward strand.
GTAACATATCTGAACCAACTCGCGGAAGGACAAAGGGAACAACCATGTTCCTCCCAGTCATAGAACAGAGCAGCCAAAATTACTTGCACAGTTCACCCCCTAGCCTGACCATGAGTCCATGAGGGCGAACTTGGAAAACTCCTCCTCATAAATGTCTTTCCATTCCTGCAAATTACTCTTTCCCCACACTCAATCCGTAGTGTTCATAACAACAAGAAAACCAGTAGTCTCCTTTCCCAGCATACTAGGCAGCATCCTACCTCCTCACATATGCTCTATATCCAAACAATCCTTTTTGCCTAGGTCTTCCTTCCCCCCTTGGGAATTTTCGTAGATTTCTAAATCCTTGATTTTCAGGGGCTTCCAATGGCCAAATCTCTGATTTTCCACTTGTAACAATCATCCCAGAGGTAGTTCCCACCTATTCCCCACTCATGGAGTCATGGTTAGCTGATTTTAACATGGTTGTTCCATTTGTCCTCCTGCAATTAATAGAAAATATATTGTTCTCATACAAGTGTCATAGTCAAATAGTTAGTTGGGCCAAATCAGTTCCCTACCCAACAATCGCAATCATTTATTTCAATTATCAAATTCAAAATTCAGAATTGCCATAAATGGAAAAAAAATTCCAAATTCGAATTTACTAAAAACGAAATAATTTTCCAAGAAATTTTAAATTTCAAAAATACTTTATTTTTTGGGATGTCACAACACATATGTTGTTACCTATAGAAGACAGAGAAAAAGAGAGAAGCTAGTTCAAGCATACTTCTCATGAGTGGGAAGGAACTCTTGAAAGAAGTCAAGAAGGAAAAGGAAATGCAGTTTGTTGTAATGAGGAAGCCTAGAGTTATCCTTACAAATACTTATGTGGAAGATTTGCCTATAGAAATCCAAGAAATCTTAGAAAAATTTGTTAATATAGTAGTGGATGATTTACCACACTCATTGCCACCCATTAGGAGTATAAGACATCATATTGACCCTATTCCAAGAGCTAGTTTACCAAACGAAGAATCTTATAGGTTGACACCTAGAGATAATGAGGAGGTCAAAAATCAATTCAAGGAGTTGTTGGATAAAGGTTTAGTAAGGGAAATCCTAAGCCCATGCATAGTACCAACTGTGCTAATTCCAAAGAAAGATGGGGGATGGAGAATGTGTACAGATTCCCGAGCCATCAACAAGATAACCATTAGGTACAGATTCCCTTTACTGAGGATGGATGATTTTATGGACTGTTTGAGTGGAGCAAGCTATTTTTCCAAGATAGACTTGAAAAGAGGATATCATCAAATAAGGATGAGAGAGGGACATGAATGGAAAACAACATTCAAGACAAATGAAGGATTGTTTGAATGAATGGTCATGTCATTTGGGTTGACAAATGCACCAAGCAAATTTATGAGGTTAATGAATGAAGTGTTGAAAGACTTCATAGGCAAGTTTTTCATAGTATATCTAGATGACATACTAATCTTCAGTAAGACGAAGGGAGAACACTTAAGACATTTGACATCAGTGATGGAAAATTTGCAGCAAGAGAAGTTGATGATAAATCTGAAGAAAAGTTCTTTTAAGAAGAAGGAACTCATATATTTGGGTTTCTTGATCGCTTAAAATGAATTGAAGATGGATCCGGAAAAGGTAAGAGAAATCAAAGAATGGCCATTGCCAAACAACATATTTGAGGTAAGAAGTTTTCATGGGTTAGCAAGATTTTATAGAAAGTTTATCAGAAATTACAATGGTATATGTGCACCCATGTTGGACACTGTGAAGAAGAAACACAAGTCCTTCAGCTGGACAGAGGAAGCTGAAAAAGGTTTCAAAGTGTTGAAGGAGAAGATCACAGAACAACCAATTTTGGTCTTGCCAGATTTTGGAAAAACATTTCAAGTGAGATGTGATGCAAGTGGATTAGCTATTGGAGCAGTCTTGAGTCAGGATAATAGGCCAGTTGCTTATTTCAGTGAGAAACTGAATGACGCCAAGAAGAATTATCCCACATATGACAAAAAAAATTATGTAGTGATTCAAGCTTTGAAGAAGTGGAGACACTATCTAATTCCCAAAGAATTTGTCTTGTACATTGATAATCAAGCTTTGCAATTTATTACTAGGCAAGAAAAGTTGAATCAGAAACATGCAAAATGGGTAGAATTTATGAAAAAATTTACTTTTTTTATCAAGCACATTGTTGGAACTGCTAACAAAGTTGCATATGCTTTGAGCAGGACGAGTTTGATTGTACAAGAATTCCAAGTGGAGACCTTACGGTTTCAACACCTCAAAGAGATGTATAAAGAAGACATGGATTTTAAGGAGGCTTATGAGGCATGCACGAATCCTTTATTGGGAGACAGAAGCCTGTGGACTGAATATTTGATCTAGGATGGATTACTGTTCAAAGAAATCCAATTATTCATTTTGAAATGCTCAATGAGAGATAATTTGTTGAAGGAGAAACACAACGAAGGTTTAGCTAGATATTTTGGTCACAATAAGACATTTTCACAACTAAGCAATTCATACTATTGGCTGAGCATGAGAGAAGAGGTGAAAACATTTGTGAACAAATGCATAATTTGTCAATATGCAAAAGGAAGACAATAGAACACTAGTTTGTATCAGACATTACCAATTCCAGAAAGGCCATGGGATGCAATCAATATGGATTTTGTTTTGGGATTGCCTAGAACTCAAAAAGGGAGCGATTCCATATTTTTTGTGGTGGACATATTTTCAAAAATGGCACATTTCATACCATGCCAGAAGAAAAATGATGCTACACATATAACTAATTTTTTTTTTCAGAGAAGTGGTGAGACTACATGGATTGCCGAGGAGCATAGTCTTAGACAGGGACATCAAATTTGTAGGACACTTTTGGAGGACTCTATGGAAGAGGTTGGAGATGAACTTGTCCTTTAGTTCAACATATCACCCTTAGACAGATGGACAGACTGAAGTAGTAAACAGAAGTCTTAGAAACTTTTTAAGAAGTTTAGTCACTGAGAAAGATCGCCAATGGGATCAGATTCTGGCACAAGAAGAATTTGCATTCAACAATTCAGTGAATAGGAGCACATGAAAAAGTCCATTTGAAATTTTGTATGGTATACACCAAAGAGGGATTATAGAGTTGAGTGATCTGAATCAAGATGATTTCATAAGTGTTGGAGCAGAGGATTTCACAACAGAAATGTAGAAACTCCATGACAAAGTCAGAGAGCAACTACAGGACAACAGCCAAAAATACAAGAATAAAGTTGATCAAAAGAGGAGAGAAGTTAAATTCGAAGTTGGGGATGAAGTTTTAGCTCATTTGAGAAAAGAAAGGTTTCCAAGGGGAATGTATAACAAATTGAAGATGAAGAAGATAGGACCATGAAAGATTCTCAGAAAATTTGCAGCCAATGCTTATGAAATTGAGTTGCCAGACAATGTTGGGATATTGCCGATATTCAATGTTGCATACATGTATCATTACAGGAGAGATGAGGCAGGAGAATCACATGATCAGAAAGAAATTCAGTGGGAAGAGAAATTACCCACAACAGAAAAACCTCAGATGGAGAAAATCATTGAACAGAGGGATGGAAAAAAAACAAGGAGGAAAACATATCCTGCATACTTAGTGAAGTGGAAATATCATCCAATGGAATACACTAGTTGGGTTACAGAAGATGATATTTTGAAGCATGGAAAAATAGTGTAGGAGCTCATGGACAAGAGTCCATGAAATTTTTTAACCAAAGGAGTATGATGTAGGAGCATCGCCTTCCAAGTCAACAACACATGCGTGGAGGCAAACAAATGACATCTCAGGAAGACCGAGTTTCAAATCAAACATTTATTTCAGAGATAAATCGGTTGTTGGGATATTTTGTAAACAACATTTTAAAATTATAACTTGTTTGTAAAGTCATGAAGGACTATAAGAGATTTCAGATATGGAGTATTGACTCTATCTGGCAATAACTGGTAGTTATTGTAATAGGACAAAGTAGGTAACAACTTTGAGTTTGATAGGATAGATTTCAGACAGGACGAGAGAGCTTGTGGAGCCATAACTCAGATAGTTTTTTTCATTGTTGTATTGTAACAAATAGACAAAATAGAGAGAATGAGATAGATATCAGAGAGATCAGTAGAACAGAGTAGAGTAGAAGAAACACTATGTAATTTTTTTTTCATGAATGAATAGAACAAACATAGTTGTCCCAAAATCCTTGGAATGTGTTCATTTCATGTGTAATTGAATGAATATTATATTATGTATGTATGGTTTAATTCATTTCGTTCATGCAAGATTGTTCGAGAGATTGACTATATGAGTTCGTGACAAAACTGGATGAGTTTCAATTGTTTCTCTTATGACACTCGTATGCAAGGTGTGCATATCGAATGCAAGGAGCGCATTGATTGAGTCCTGGAGTGGCTTAGATAAGTTTAGAGAGGACAAGAGAAACTTAGACCAGGTACAAGGTGTGCACAGTGTCAAGGAGCGACCAAGCTTCGAAGAACTAGCACAGAGGAATGCTAGGTGGGAGAGAATAATTTCTTTCTAATAAATCCTTCTATTTGAGTTATCGAAATCCCAAGAATGCAAGGTGTGCGTGGGAGATCAAAATCCTTTTACATACCGAAGCTCAGAAGAGATAACACTTTTCCCGAGTTTTGAAGAGATCCTAGAGTCAGACTCGTAGAAAGAACAAAGGTTTGAAACCTTTGAAGATTGATAAATATTCCAAGTGGGGAGATATCAGAAGCTCAGGAGGAGGAGTGACTATGATCGTTGGATCATAGTGAAGAGGATAGATAGTCATTAGATTAGAGGAAGGTGCAAGAGCCTTAGCACTTCACAACACAGAGGAGAGAGAACCTATCGGGGTCTAACTTTGAGGTTCCCAAAGTCCGAAGAGCCAAAACCCCTAAGTAGAATCTCAGTCATTCGATCACAGAAACAGATATGAGCCATTATATGTTTGGGGAAAGGATCAAGTGTCGGATCCTCATAAAGGATATGGAGAGCCAAAGGGCCAGAGCGAATCTAGATCGTTGATCTAGGAGGATACGTGTCGATAGTTCGGAATATCCAGAGGAAGGCAGAGGTTGAAGCATTGAAATATTTGAAGCTTGAATACCCAAAGAGACAACATCTATCTTTGAGGAGACACTTGGCAACAGATCTCGAGCTCCGGGAAATTTGATGTGGGTTTTTCAGTTGAGAACTGAGATCATCGCAATGCGAAGACCTAAAGTAAGATCTGGACCGTGATATCTAAGGGAGGCGTGGCGTGAATCCGTGAACTCTAGGTAAAGTTCTGAAGTGATTTGTAGCCATTGGATCTAAGAGGGACATGGAAAAGATACATGCATTCTGGGTAAAGTCCCAAAGTAATCCTCGATCATTGGATCAGGAGGACACGCATCAGGGGATCACAACCTTCAGATAAAAGCGTTTGGGAAAAGGAAAAGTTTGAGATTTGAGATCTTAGAAGTCCGAAGACCTGGAGGAGATCTCGACCATCAATCGAGAAGAGGGTTGCTGGAATGTTGATCCGAGTTGAATGGTCAAACACCCAAAGTGAAGGCAGGGTCGTTGATTGAGAAGACAGGTGTCCGTAGATTGCTAGTTCCAGAGGATTGACATACGGAAGGAAGTTGGGTTTGATATTTCGAATTCCCTAAGTCTGAAATTGTGAAGAGATCTCGATCATTGATTCAAAGAAAGTAGATATGGTTCATAGATTCGAAGGGTGCAGATCTGATCGTCGATTTAGACGTTATCGTCAAGATCGTGAGATCGACGATCTCGTAGTATTGCAGGGACAAAAATTGTGAGGAGTTTAAGATATCGAGGGTGGGCCATAATTCAAACCATGGTTCTGTCAAGGGGACATGTGGAAGTTGTAGGAGCATTGTGGGATAAAAAGCAGTTTGACTCCAAAATACTTGTGGCCATGCCCGTAATCGCATGGCCATAGCCCAAGGTCACATCAAGAGAGGGTTTATTTGAAAAGGAGCTAACGTAGGCATTCTGAGTTTTCCCAGCAGAGTGAAAGGAAAGGTCGTGGGTTGTTGTTAGACCTGCACCAGGAAGCTAAGGGGGCCTGTGTTTAGATACAGGGGGGGACCATTAAGGTTCCAGAGAGTCTTTCGACTCAATAATCAAAGATAAATTGGCCGAGAGGTTGTGCAGCCCTATGGGGGAGTAGGGGGGATGCATCAGGAAGAATTCTCGAGTCATTGTCCACAATGTTGGGGCATCTTTATGTGCTTGAATTTTCCAGCAATAGACTCAAAGCCACCATACCACCATGGTTGGGCAACATGATGGAATTATATACTCTCGACTTGTCAAGAAACGCATTGACATCCATGATTCCAGAGGAGATACCTAACATGCAAGACCTCACCACTCTGGACCTCTATTCAAACCACCTTACAGGGCCTATAGCCTCCATATTCACCATTGACAGTCGGTTTCTTGACGGAAATTTAAGAACCCTAGATTTGTCCCACAACAGATTCACTGGTTCAATACCTCCTAATGCAGGCGATCAGAGTAGCATGCAATAGCTGGTTTTGTCGCACAATTCTCTTAGCGGTGTGATACCCTCTTCATTCGACATGATTAAACAATTGAAGGCCTTGGATCTCAACTACAATACATTGTCCAGGAGCATACCCAATACACTAGGAAGTTTGGCACAATTGAATATTCTGAAGCTAAATGAAAATCGTTTGATCGGAGAAATCCCCAATAAGTTTATGAATCTCACATCTCTGTTGCAACTGAACTTTTGTCATGATTCCATGTAGGGAAGAATCCCACATGGGATCTCGCTTCGAAGGTTTCTGATATCCTCCTACACTGATAATAGTGGACTCTATGGAGATCATCTTCCTCCATGTTCTTCCAGAGTTCGAGAATCGAACCCATGACAATTTGTTGGAGTCTTTTGGTTTTCGTTTTATCTGGAATATGTCATTGCACATTTCTCTACTGTTGTATCGATTGTAAACAATGTCTCTATTATCGCGTTACTTGTAAACAATTTTTTTAATGGATGACAGAAGAGAGTAATGAAAATCCAAATATCCTTTGCCATTGTTTTGGTAGGTAGTCTATTGAGCTTGTAGTTCTAGAAAAGTACAACTTACTCAAATGAAAAATGATATATTGAGAATCAGGCTTCCCGATATGGAGATAAGAAGCTTATTTATTTTTATTTTTTTAATCTCTGTAACCAGAAAATGTTCAATAATGTGTTAATATACTCTGTATTACCATACAAAATTTCTGAGAATTGTGCAGGATTCTAAAATTTTGAAACGGATTTTTGTGTGGACTGGTCTCAAGAAAAATCTTGATAGGTTTTTTTCTATGATTAAGGTTGAGTAGAGAGACACATTCTACAACCCAATATTAAGTGGATGGCTAAGTGTATTTGGCCAAGGATGTCTTTTAAGTTTCAAGTGTTTAGACCCATCACTTAAAATAAAATTTAGTTTTTAATTGATAATAATAATAATTATCTTTAATTTGTATTCATAATGTGTATAGTTTTTTTTTTTTTTCTAAAAATGATTTATTATAATTTATTTTTTAATGGATAATTATGATAATTATCTTTAATTTTTATTCATGAATGTGGATCAATCCATTATCACTATTTAAGGAAATTTCGTTATCTAAAATGATTTATTGGTAGTTTATAAGAGGATGAAATGTTTATAGATTTTGAGTATAACCTTTTTTTAGAAGATGAGCTTTTAGTCATTCAAAATAATTTTAAATCTTACTTTATGATTAAAAAATGATTTCAACTTAAATAATATTTCCAAGAAAATAAATGTCTTACTCATCACTCAAGTTAACATCTAACTTACAAAATATTAATACTAACCTAAAATTTATAATTACAACCAATAAAATTTAATATATATGTATTCTCGTACATAACTAAATACTAACAGATTAACTTCTTATGAATATAAAGTATGGTAAAATAAGGTAAAATTTTAAAATATTTTTTTTATTAATAATGTGAAATGGATATACAAAATTTGAAGACAAGTATTAGATCTTAGTTGATTTTAATCATCATCATAAAACATAATGAATTGTGATTGGGTCAAATAAAATTATAAAACATAATGAGTTGTGATTGGACATTATAGAAGTCTCATATATTTTATTTATTAAAAATAATATTATAATATTGATGTTATATTTTGGTATTTTTTTTATTTTATCAACAAATTTATCATAATAATATTAAATTTTTATGTATTTTTTATTTTAAATATATATATTTTATTGATTAAAATAAAAATAATTCCAATAAAATTATAAAATAACAAATTTATCACAATATTAATTTTATATATTAAAAAAAGTAAATACCACATGTAATAATGAAAAACTTATATATAAAATAATAAATAATGGATGTCATGTGGGTATTATTTTAATTACAAGTGCTAAACATGTCCCTTAACACGTG